>LBNU01034084.1:7669-43256 GCA_014162995.1 Artemisia annua
TCCAGCGAGTATCATTATTGAGTCTAGCGAGTAAGACTTGAACAAACCTTAGCGAGTTTGGTTTGAACTTGCTTAGCGAGTTTCAATTTCTTTTTGTACCTAGCGAGTATTGGTTATAGTTTTTAGCGAGTTTTGATGTTTTATGGTACTTAGCGAGTTTCAATTTTTAGTGTGCTAGCGAGTTTATTTTTTTTATTGAGTCAATTTTATTTTTAGTCTAAGTCTTTGAGTCGTGTCTTGTTTTCTTCTTCTCTTTTCTTATTTCTTTTTCAAGTCGAGTTAGACTTTTATTTTCTCCATCATTTTATCGAGTGGAGTTTTGTTTGGTTCATTCCTAAACGAAACTCTGCCGAATTTTCTTTTAATCTTTTTAACTTAGCTTATTTTACTTTTTACTTGTTTTATTTTCTTTTATACGTTTTATTTTCTTTACTTTCATTTATTAAATTTAAAAACCTAAAAACATTTTACGTTCTTATTTCATTTTCGTTTCTTTTATTTTGTTTAAACTTTCTTTCTATCTTTTATTTCTTCCAAAGTTTATGTTTTCTTTTCTTACTTGTTCTCTTTACTCACGTTTTGCTTTTCTTAAGTTTTAAATAAGGTTTCGTAGCGTAAACAAAACCAAAACATATCTTTAAACCCATTCATCTCACATAACTCACGGTTTTGAATGACTAAGATCCATATTCAACCCTCGTTGGGACTACGACCCGAGGTTCTTGCTTTAATAGCTAGATTACACCTTGTCAAATTTTTGGCGCCGCTGCCGGGGATCGAACCCGGGTCACCCGCGTGACAGGCGGGAATACTTATAAGATTAAGTTGTTTGATCGTTCGAGACTTGTGATTTGAAGACCCTTCTTTTAGAAGTTAATGCTTTTTCTTAAAAACAAAAACAAAAACAAAAAAAAAAAATTAAAACCTATAAAAACCAAAAATATTTTCTCTTTTCTTTTATAAACTTATAAAAACCAAAAAGATTTTCTTTTCTACTTTCTTTTTAACTTTGTTGTGTTTTGATTTGTATGATCACTCGTTTCAAGTCTAACTTGAACGAGTCGTCTTCTTCTTCCACAGTGCCAACTAACCGCAATCGTCGTAGACGGAGACAAAGAAACGCACCCGAGTTACGTGATCTTCCTACTCCCATCACCGAGATGGCCGACCAACGCACGATGCAGGAATTGCTCCAATGTCCTACCGAAGGATATGGAGATGCTATTGTTCTACCCCAAATCCTTTCTGAGAATTTTGAGCTTAAAACCGGTTTGATTCAACTTGTCACTTCTAATCAATTTCAAGGTTTTGAAAGGGACGATCCTCATGCCCACATCCGTTGGTTCAACAAGTTAACTTCAACCATGAAATTCAAAGATGTCCCTCATGAAGCTATTAAGCTAATGCTCTTTCCCTTTTCTCTAGAGGGGGCAGCCCGAGTTTGGCTCGAGAAAGAACCCCCTCGTTCCATTACCACTTGGGAAGAGCTTGTTTCAAAATTCGTTAATCATTTCTTTCCCCCATCCAAAACAACAAACCTAAAGAATGATATAACCAATTTTCAGCAACGTTTTGATGAAAGCTTTGGTGAGGCATGGGAACGTTTCAAGGATCTTCTTCGCAAGTGTCCTCACCATGGTTTCTCCGAATTGCACCAAATCGATACGTTCTATAACGCTTTGACTCAAAACGATCAAGATTCTTTGAACTCAGCCGCCGGTGGCAATATCTTGAATCGTACGCCACGGGATATTCTTACTATCATTGAGAACAAATCAAAGGTTCCGACTTCTCGTAACAAACCGAATGTTTCGAAAGCAACGTTGTTTAATCCTTCTTCTTCGACGTCATCGGCCCAACCATCGGAGATGGCCGAACTTACCGATGCTTTACGTTTGATGATGAAAGAGTTTAAGAACCAGAATCAGAAACCCGAGCCCGTTAAAGCTGTTAATGAAGTGTGTGTGATTTGTGGTGGTCCCCATCAGTATTATAATTGTCAAGCCACCGATGGCCAAATTGGTAATGCTGACGTTGCAGCTGCTAACTTTATTCAAAACCAAGGTTTTAGACCTAACAACCAAATGGGACCACCAGGATTTCCACCATTGCAAACTCATCAAAACCGTTACCCTCAAAATAACCAAGGTTATCAAAACCAAGGTTACAACCAAAACCGTGCAACAAGCTACAATCAAAACCAAGGTTATCAAAATTATCAAAGTTCTCCACCCCAACAAACTTTTAACCAACAACCACCACCAAGGTCAACGTCTCCTGAGCTCGCCAATTACATCAAAACCAATGACGTGAGCATGCGAGCAATGCAAAACCAAATCAACAACTTGAAGGTTGACTTTAAGAAGGAAATCGACGCGTCAATGTCTCAACAGACTAATGAGCTTAAGCAAATGATGAACGCTTTTATGCAAATGAATCAACCATCATCGTCGAGTTGTCTTCCAAGTAATACGATTCATAACCCACGTGGTGATTTGAAAGCGATTACGACTAGAAGTGGTGTGTCATACGAAGGACCCACGGTTCCGACTACCTCGTCTTCTTTACCCCCTAAGGTGGTCGTCCGTGAGACCGAGGCGACAAAGGATAAGGAAATTCCTACTAACAACGGAAGGACCGAATACATCCAACCTCCGGTTGTCCAAAGTGAACCAAAGTTTAAAAGATCATTGCCTTATCCGGTTAACCCAAAGTTTCGTGAAAAAAATCACCAACAAATGAAAAAATTTCTTCAAATTTTTCAAGATATTCACTTTAACTTAAGTTTTGCGGATGCTTTGCTTTATATGCCTAAATTTGCTACAACTTTCAAAAGCTTAATGAGTAACAAAGAAAAATTGTTGGAGATTGCTAACGCGCCTTTGAATGAGAATTGCTCGGCGGTTGTCCTAAAGAAACTTCCCGAAAAACTTGAAGACCCCGGCAAATTTCTAATTCCTTGTGATTTCCCGGGAATGATTGAATGCCTAGCCTTGGCCGATCTTGGCGCAAGCATCAATCTTATGCCCTTGTCCGTTTGGAAAAGACTATCTCTTCCCGAACTAACTCCTACTCGAATGACTCTCGAGCTCGCGAACCGTTCAATCGCTCATGCAAAAGGTATCGCTGAAGATGTCATCGTGAAGGTTGGAAAGTTCTATTTCCCGGTTGATTTTGTTGTTTGTGATTTTGATGCCGATCCTCGAGTTCCTCTCATTCTTGGGAGAGGATTCTTGAAGACGAGCCATGCTTTAGTTGATGTTTTTGCGGAAGAAGTCACTCTCCGAGTTGAGGATGAGGCCATTACGTTTAATATCCAACAAACTTCTACAAACGCCGCCAATACATTTTCGGTTAAAAGTATTGATGTCAAAGATGTTAGTAATGATGTTTCTTCCGAGTCTTCCAATCCTTCCCTTCCGAGTGAGGGAAGTGATTTTTCTATGGAAGAGCTCGAGGTTTTCTCTCATAATGATCCCGTTTTACCTCAAATTGATGAAGCCGTCTTTGATATGGAGGGAGATATTCGCTTAATTGAAAAATTGTTGAATGAACCACCGTCAACTCTCCCTCCCGAAAAAGTCAACTTGGATGCCAAACCGTTTGAATCCGATTCTAAGTCCAAAGATCAAAGTAGTGGCAGTACCACTTCTAGAGTCGATGCTCTTCTTGAGGAGTTCGCCGATGAACTCGCTCTCCTTGATCCCATTCCACGAGAGGATGAGGACGTTGAATCCGACTTACGCAGATTGGAGTTTTTACTAAATAACAATGATGATGATTTTGTTGATGTTCAAGTTAATCAAAAACAAGTTGATAATTTCTCAAATCAAACTTCATCACTTGGTTCGCACTTTGAGCTTACCAACGACCAAAGTGATGATGAACTATTTGATTTCAAGGCCGATCAAAGTGAGTGGAAAAACATTTTATATGGAAAATCTTTTGAAGAAAAATCTTTTGATGATCAAAGTGATGATGAACTTTTTGATTTCAAGGCTGATCAAACAGAATGGCGAAATATTTTATATGGGAAATCTGTTGATGAAAAATCGTTTGTAAAAAAGTCTTTGAATGAAAAATCTGATGAAAAAGAATTCAAAAAGGAGTTTAAAATGGTAACAATCAATGAGGAATCTACTTTTGAGCTAAATGATTTATCTTCTTTTGAGGATGATTTGTTTCTTTCCGATGAGTCCACCATCGAGTACCTTTCCGATTTTTCCTGTGAAGACAAAGTTTTTAATCCAGGAATACTCGAGGGTGGTAAAACTCATCCTTTGATGAATGTGACTCCAAACAAAAATTTTGAGCAGTTTTTAATGATGAAGGAAAATGATTGCTTTTCACTCATTTCTGAGCAAAAATCTTTATCATTAATAAAAACAAAATCTTTGCTACCGTTTGACACAGGGAATGAGGACACTATTCTTGATCCGGGAGAGGGAAAATTTTTTCACAAAAATTTACTTTACTTGAACCCCACCCACCCTCCCGTGATTTTTGTGACTTCTCTTGTTTTACACTCCTTCGCGAGTGAAGATGTTGTTTTTGATCCAGGCATTCCTCCTTTTGTGTCAAATTTGTGTTTCATTTGCTCCCCCAAGGACAAGTAAATTCGGGGCGAGTCTAAGCTATACGACTCGTTACTAAACAAGCGCTTCGTGGGAGGCACCCCATGCTTATCCTTTTTATTTTATTATCTAATAAGTAACGCGAGGAGGGCGACCTCTTCCAATCTTGTGTTTGCTTGGTTGTTTGTGTTTGTGCAGGATTTCCCCAATTCATGATGACTCTCGTGCTCGTGGATCGTCTCATCTCCACTCGAGTCCCATGTCTTGCTGCTTGCTTGGAAATCCTATATCCAAATCTTATCGACTAATGGTATCTTTGGCATACTTAATAAACGGCCTTAGATTTATTGTTAGGATTACCCTTACCTTGAAAACATTGAGGACAATGTTTATCTTTAGTCTGGGGGGGGGGGTAAATCTTCGATTTGATTGACCTAGCACCTTCACTCAAGTTATTTGTTCATGTATTCAAGTTATTAGAAAGTCTAAGGGCCAAATATGTATAAGCTCAAAGTATGTGATGCCCTAGACTCCTAGCACTATATATACTCATGTATACCTCATGTTTGAGGTTGGTTGATTCATTTATGTTATTTACATGTTCTTATTTCACACATAGATGAGCCTCCCACTCTCTCTGTCTACTCTCTTTCTCTCTCTAAGATTCTAGCAAGATTACTAAGTGAAATAGGTTGTTCTACGGTCCTACACTCTTATAATGCAGTAAATCTAACTACACGAATGTAGTCTCACTTGTGGATTTGGGATGGTCCTATCACAAGTTCTAGAATCTATAGGCTACCGGTACACACACAAGCATCAACAATGAATGCTTTTCCTAACAATTCTAGGGGTGAACCTCACATATTTGGGGAAAATTTTTGGGTGGTACGGTTTTTTGTGCTAGTAATACAATTCCCTATCCATGAGACGCTTATTAAGACCAAAGTTTCACTCCTATATGTTGTAAAAATTTTTAAATTTGCGATAAATTTGCCCTAACAAATATTTCTCTCGGTTTTATTACACTCTTACCCTTAAACAAAACAAAAATCAAGCGTAATTGCATTTTCTAAGGTGTCTTCATTTACCCCTTGCACTTAAACCGAACATTGTCCCCAATGTTCACACAGAAGATGTAAAAGTAGAAAATGAAAGATGAAACAAATACTCCCCTGATTCGTTTGATGTGGATCATGTGGTAACATGGTTAGATCTTCTTCCAAGATGATGTAAAAGTTCCAAGATCAAAGTGACTCCAAAATCTTGATGTCATGAACTTGATTCCATGTTTATCTTCTTGTCCAAAATAACCTGTTAAACCTGAGAAAACAATCTAGGCAAACCTTGCGTAAAATCGGCGGTAAATTCTATATATGGATATAATGCTTGTGGAATGAAAGTTTTGCAGATTCCTGGAATTAAAGACGCAATAATTTTTATAATCCGGTAGAAAAACTAAATTTTAAAAACGTTTTCTGGAATCAAAGGCTGACGCCGTCAGCTTTTAAAGGCTGACGCCGTCAGAATTGATCTGACAGAATCCTTATGTTTAGTTTCCGGAAAATTTCTAGAAAAAACAATTAGCTTAGTTCCTGGAATCCTGCAAAATTTCATTATGACTCGATACAAGCATTTGACTCAAACAAATACTAATATGTATGTTTATTTTATATCGTTACAATTCATGTTGCAATTCGTTCTTATAAACAAATTTAGATTTCCCTTACACTTATCTTTTGCAAAATACCTTTATATGTAGTTAAGACGAAGTTAAAAACAAAATAAAGCATTTTCACAATGTAATTTGAAACATGAATTGTTAGCAATAAAAATAAAACATACATACGGAAACAAATAAAAACAAACAAACAAACAAACAAACAAATAAAGCATGGGTTGCCTCCCAAAATGCGCTTGTTTTTATTCGAGTCACGAGCCTGACTTGTAGCCTCTCGTAATTTTCCCATACGGTTAGTATATTCTATCAACTGAAACTTGCATTATCTTTTAGGTTGTGTGTGAAGTCGTTGCCTAACATCGTTGAGTTTACGATACTACTACATCTACTGTACTACTGAGGTGAGTTCATAGCCCACTCCTTAACTATTTTTCCCGTGGGGGGGATACGAGCTTAAAACACGAACACAAGTCTTTTATACCGGGTATTATGATACCGTCAGGCTAATGTTATTTGCTTAAGTTACTATTGTTAAAAGTCCCTCGATCATGAACCTTAATCACTTGCAGGGTGAACGAAATAAGTGTGGATAGTACTATTAGTGATTAACAATCCTCGTTTGGTCGTTAGAGAAAACACCAGGCGCACTTTATTGTTCTTATAATAGGTTATTGACAAATACCTATCTTGGGGGCCTACTACTTACCGTCATAACTTGAAATTATGATTGGCTGTTAATCGTTGCGTGTCATGAGCTTAAAGCAATAACATGAACATTGATTTTATACTTGTTGATTGCATGTGATTGCAATACATTCTTTAACTTGTGATTCAAACTATTAAACTTAAACCTATGAATATCACTCAACTTTATGTTGACTTTAGCATGTTTATCTCAGGTAACTAAACAAGACGGAACTTGAAGGCACGGAGTGGGCATAAACACAGCATGGACTTTAATAAACTACTTTATTTCTTTCAGAATAAAACTTGTTCTTAACTTATGAAATGTCATGTTCTTTGGATATTTGGTATTTTGAAATAAATTAAACTTTAATACGTCACTTTGTGTCGTTTACTATGATTGTGACAAAGATCCTTGAAGTAATACCCCGAAAGTCTTCCGCTGTCATTATTAAGTCTTCCGCTGTTATTGACAACTTTTGGGGGTGTTACAGATTGGTATTCAGAGCCACGGTTATAGAGAACCAGATGTTTTAAACATTGGACTATAACCATACTTTAAACGGACCATTTTTACAAAATACCACTTCACGCCCTCCGTGCCTACATTCCAACATCCGGTAGAAATGTTGCTTCTCATTTTTATAAATAACTTGATATATGCTTACATGTTATGATTATGCTAATAACTATGTTTACTAATCGGGATTATTACAGTACCATGTCTTCAAAACCCAACTTCATTGTTTTGTTATCGGATTCGGAAACTGAGAGCTCTACACCCATTGTACCAACTCCTGCTCCAACTCCTATGTCTGTGTCACCTACAACGGACAAAAATAAGGAAAGTCAGCAATCCCTTAACTCTGAGACTTCACCTCAAGCATCATCTGGTCCAATCAGACGCAGTAGGCAAACTCCTCCATTCCAGCCTTATGAACCAGCCACTGCTGGAAAAGTTCTTTCATATGCTGAAGAAAAAGACATCTGTGATGATACTGAATGGAAAAAGGAAATTGCTCCATCTGCAGAACCAGTGATACTACCTAGTATATTTTATCAGCAGACTACTACTGTACCAGTGACAATCAACAGTCCATCACCTGTAACCACTCGCAGTGCTCCTCTGCCTTACCGACAAAGGACTTACCAGATTCGTCCTACCTCCTCAGATCCTTATTATCATGCAAGAACCAACCACCACAGTAGGGCTCGTAAGCGAGTCAATGCTCGCAAATGGTCATTCCTACTACCGATCCTTAAGTATTGGAGATCTCAAGAAGGTACCCCCACCAACAAGGAACTTGGTGAAGGTTCATCAGTTGCTGCATCCAGGATCCTTCCGGTCACTGGAGAACCCATCCACCGCACCATACCACTCTTGGCAGCTAGGTTAGTAAGACATGAGGACAGGTTAGACGCCATAGCCACCCTGGTAAACAACATCCCTAATGAACAAGTGGAAGTCATGTCAGCTGAGATAGAACAACTTGTGATGGAACACCTAGAGATGGGAGCCATGATGCAACAACTGAATACCCAATTCGGTGAAGCCATGGAATTCATCGGATTACTTTGTTCTGCTAACACCATAAACAGGGACATCATGTGTGACATCGATCAAGCTCTCGACACCACAAGAGCCCAAGTCATGTCTCTGCGACGGGCACAGCAAGAAGCACAAGCTAGGGAGAGAGACCGAGACCAAATCATAGAAACCATGGCCGCTAAAATTCAGGAACTAGAACGTCGTCTTGATGACAACCAAGGAAAACCCTAGAAAACCATAGATTGTCGGCATATCTTCAACCACATCACAACAATAACTTGTATTTAATATCCTGGAGATATATCAACAAGAATAAATAAGTGGTGTAAACTCAAAACGACAATCTAATCAAATGATGTTATGTTTGCTTTATTTTCATATGTGTTATGATATCGTATATTGCATCGTGATATATGTGACACTATTATAACTTTAAACCTATTGATGTTACTAAGTAGTCTAACACAAAATGGTTATTATGAAAATTCTGAACATATACTCTCATTTTTAGGAAGATGGCACCTAAGAGAACCACTACCGCTACCATGACCCCGGCAGAAATTCAACAAACAATCACCGATGGAATCAATGCAGCCTTAGCCGAACAAGCAGCTAACGCACAACCGGCAAGGAATGTTGCCCCCGCACCTCGCCAATGTACCTATAAAGACTTCACGGCTTGTCAGCCAACTTACTTCATGGGTACTGAGGGAGTAACCAAACTCGCCCATTGGTTCGAGAGATGCGAAACGGTATTCCAAAGGAGTGGATGCTCAGAAAACAACAGGGTCACATTCGCCACAGGAACCTTAATGGATGACGCTTTGTCTTGGTGGACCGCTACAACTCAAACTTTAGGTACAGAAGCAGCGTACCGACTCTCTTGGACGGAATTCAAAGCCAAGATCCTAAAGAAGTATTGTCCTCGATCCGAAATAAGGAAACTGGAAGACGAGTTCCATATCCTTGCAGTCAAAGGAATCGATCTCAAGGCTTACAATAGGAGATTTCATGAACTTAAGGCGTTGTGTCCTTCCATCGTGCCAGATATAGAGAAAACTCTAGAGAAATATGTTGAGGGTCTTCCCCGAAGCATCGAAGGAAACGTCACAGTATCTAACCCACCATCACTAGAAGTCGCAATGGAGTTAGCACAGAAACTTTTGGACCGTGAAGTTAAGTGCAATGAACTCAAAAGAAAGTTAGATGATAGGAGAACTACCCACCATCAGAACAACGACCATTACAACAACGGCCATCGCAACAACAACCATCACAACAACAACAACAGGAACAACCAACAATACCACCAGAATAAGAACGCTCATCGCCAACAGCAAAATCAACGACAAGAACCTCCTAAGGCTTATACGGCAACAAATGGCAATGGATACCAAGGTCTAAAGCCACAGTTCAACCGATGCAAGCTCCATCACAATGGTGTTTGTACGGTAAAATGCCACAAGTGCCAAAAGATAGGTCACGCCACAAAGGATTGTAGGAACCCTGCTACCGGCAGCAACTTACAACCCGTAGCACCAACATGTTACTCATGCGGAGAAACGGGACACTTCAAGAATCGCTGTCCAAAAGGAAATGGTCAGAACAACGCACGAGCAAGAGCATACGTAATGGGAAATGACAACGAACCACAAAACCCTGACGTCGTCACGGGTACGTTCTTATTAAATCATCATAATGCTAGAATATTATTTGATTCATGAGCAGATAAAAGTTTCGTGTCAGATACATTTGCACCTTTCGTTGACTCTACCCCTTCTAAGCTAAACACCACTTACGAGATAAAAATGGCAAATGGGAACTTAATTAGCACCAACACTGTCCTGAAAGATTGTACCTTAACTCTCGTAGGAGAACCTTTTCCCATTGAGTTGATGCCTATCCAACTCGGTAGTTTCGATGCTATCGTCGGTATGGATTGGTTATCCAAACATCATGCTAGAATTCACTGCGACGAGAAAGCCGTACACATCCCTCTTAAGGATGAAGTCCTTGTTGTCCATGGTGACAAGAGTAAAAACCGATACGGAATCATCTCATGCCTTAGAATGATGAAACACATGAACGAAGGATGTCAAATATTCATGGTTCATGTAACAGAAAATAAGTCAACAGAGAAACAACTTCAAGACGTGCCTATCGTTAGGGAATTTCCTGAAGTATTCCCTGAAGATTTGCCCGGTCTTCCACCAACCCGCAAGTGGAATTCTAGATCGAACTAGTGCCTGGAGCGGCACCAGTAGCAAAAGCACCTTACAGGTTAGCACCTTCCGAAATGGAGGAATTATCGGAATAACTAAAGGAATTGTCCGATAAAGGTTTCATTAGACCAAGTTCATCACCCTAGGGAGCCCCAATTCTATTCGTTAAAAAGAAAGACGGATCATTCCGAATGTGCATAGATTACCGAGAATTGAAAAAACTCACTGTGAAGAACCGATATCCTTTACCCAGAATCGATGATCTGTTTGATTAGTTACAAGGATCGAGCGTATACTCGAAAATTGATCTAAGGTCAGGATACCATCAGCTGAGAGTTCGGGAAGAAGATATTCCCAAGACAACATCGAGAACACGTTATGGACACTATGAATTTCAAGTAATGCCATTTGGTCTAACAAACGCACCCGCAGTATTTATGGACCTAATGAACCGAGTATGCAAACCATATTTGGACAAATTCGTGATAGTATTCATGGACGACATTCTGATCTACTCTCGTAACAAAGAAGAACATGCCAAACATTTGAGAACTATCCTAGAGTTACTTAGGAAGGAAAAGCTGTATGCTAAATTCTCAAAATGTGTTTTGGATTCCCACTGTGCAATTTTTGGGACACGTCATCAATAGTCAAGGTATTCACGTGGATCCTGCAAAAATAGAGGCAGTTAAGGATTGGTCATCACCTACAACTCCCACAGAAATACGTCAATTTTTAGGTCTTGCAGGTTACTACCGGAGATTTATTGAAGGTTTCTCTAAAATCTCAAAATCATTGACCAAATTGACTCAGAAGAATGAAAACTATATCTGGGGACAAGAAGCAGAATCAGCCTTCCAACTGTTAAAACAAAAGCTTTTTGAAGCACCCATACTAGCGTTGCCTGAAGGGAGCAAAGATTTCGTAATATATTGTGACGCTTCGTACCATGGCCTAGGCGCAGTTTTGATGCAACGAAATAAAGTGATAGCTTATGCCTCACGACAACTGAAGAAACACGAGGAAAACTACACAACCCACGATTTAGAATTAGGAGCAATAGTATTCGCTCTTAAGTTATGGAGACAGTATTTATACGGCACCAAGTGTACTGTATTTACTGACCACAAAGTCTCCAACACATTCTGGACCAAAAAGAATTAAACATGAGACAACGCCGTTGGTTAGAATTACTTAGCGCTTATGAGTGTGAAATCCGTTATCACCCAGGAAAGGCTAATGTAGTAGCAGATGCGTTAAGCCGAAAAGAAAGACTAAAAGCTCTCAGGGTTAAATCACTAGGTATGACTATTTGTTCACCCCTTCCAGCACAAATTCTTATCGCCCAGAGCAAAGCTCTCAAGAAAGAAAACCGATCAAAGGAAAAGATTTTTGGTATGCCGGAGAACAAAACGGTTTTGTGAAGAGATCAAATGGAATGCTTTGTTTCAAGGAAAGAAGCTGGATCCCTATTTTTGGAGGTATTCGTGACCTCATAATGCATGAGTCTCAAAAATCAAAATACTCCATTCACCCGGGTTCCGACAAAATGTACCAGGATCTCAAGAAACTGTATTGGTGGCCAAACATGAAGGCCGACGTCGCGGAATACGTCAGCAAATGCCTAACATGTTCTAGAGTAAAGGCAGAATGCCAGAAACCATCTGGATTACTCACCCAACCAGAAATCCCGATGTGGAAATGGGAGCGTATTACAATGGACTTCATTACCAAANGACAAAATGTACCAGGATCTCAAGAAACTGTATTGGTGGCCAAACATGAAGGCCGACGTCGCGGAATACGTCAGCAAATGCCTAACATGTTCTAGAGTAAAGGCAGAATGCCAGAAACCATCTGGATTACTCACCCAACCAGAAATCCCGATGTGGAAATGGGAGCGTATTACAATGGACTTCATTACCAAACTTCCCAAAACCCCTACTGGCTATGATACGATATGGGTCATCGTTGATCGTCTCATGAAATCAGCTCATTTCCTACCAATCAAAGAAACCGATGAGATGAACACACTTGCTCAGATATATCTGAAGGAAATAGTGTCACGGCATGGAGTGCCAATTTCTATCATCTCAGATCGTGATAGTCGTTTCACGTCACATTTTTTGGAAATCTTTGCAAAAAGCTTTAGGAACAAAGCTGGATATGAGCACAGCTTATCACCCACAAACTGATGGACAAAGTGAAAGAACAATTCAAACTTTAGAAGATATGCTACGCGCATGCGTCATACACTTCGGAAAAGGTTGGGATAAACACTTACCGTTAGTTGAATTCTCATATAACAACAGTTATCATGCCAGTATCAATGCCGCACCATTCGAAGCACTTTATAGTCGAAAGTGCAGATCACCCGTTTGCTGGGCAGAAGTTGGAGAAATACAACTCACTGGACCGGATCTAGTTCATGAGACAACCAAGAAGATTATCAAAATCAAACAGCGTTTACAGGCCGCTAGAGACCGACAGAAAAGTTACGCCAACCTAAAGCGAAAACCCATGGATTTTCAAATCGGAGATAGAGTCATGTTAAAAGTATCACCATGGAAAGGAATGATACGATTTGGAAAGCGGGGAAAGTTAAACCCCAGATACATCGGTCCCTTCAAAATCCTAGAAAGGATTGGAACCGTGACATACAAACTTGAACTACTCGAGGAACTTAGCCGAATTCACAACACTTTTCATGTGTCAAACCTTAAGAAGTGTTTATCCGATGAATCTCTTGTCATTCCATTAAAAGAGATACAACTTGATGACAAACTCGTTTTCACCGAGGAACCGGTAGAAATCTTGCATAGGGAAGTCAAACAACTGAAACAAAACCGTATCCCTATTATAAAAGTTCGTTGGGACTCTAAAAGAGGACCGGAGTACACTTGGGAGCGCGAAGATCAAATTCGCACCAAGTACCCACATCTCTTTTCATAAACACCCTTGGCAACCATCTTAAACTGGAATTCCGGGACGGAATTCACTGTAAGGGGTATGTACTGTAGCCTCTCATAATTTTCCCATACGGTTAGTATATATATATATATATGAGTTATTACGTTATTTAAATACCCACTTTTACGAGTGACAAAAATTTTTTTATATATGACTTGTTATATAAATCACAAAGGTAAATTGAGATTTATCATTTGCCTAGGAACGATGCTTACACACAAACCTAGATAGTCTAATTATCGCGAATATATTTAAACGTTAATATTTTTATAAATATACATTTCGTTTAAACACCGTACAATATTTATATATTCCCGGAGCCTACGAAAATTCTTGAGACTACCCACTATCATTATTGGACCGTAACCCGACCCTTGAAATTTACTACGTGGGCCCCCGTGACCCATTGGGCCTTAAACCCAGCCACTAAACCAAACGGACTCCTTAATATTCTTTCTTTTTTCTTTTCTGTTGGGCCAGACGCAACCCAAAAGCCCAAAAGGGCATAAAGCCCAAAACACACCCTTAGTTAATTTTTTTCTTTTCTTTTCCTTATTCCCAGTCGCGACACACACCCAAACACCCTCGTTATTTCACAAACTCGACACACAACATGGCCATTTTATTTTACCACACGATTAACTACCTAGCAAGGAATGGAGAAGGATAATAATTGAAGCCTCACTCACTCGTTTACCACCCAGAAAACACCAAAGTAAATCACAAAACTCAGTTTTGCCAAATTTATAAAAATGTGTCCTATGTTACTATTAGCCACCCACGCCTCCCCAATGGAAACACACCCAACTATGAACATCTAATAGGTGTCAGGAATGAACAGGAATGTCAGAAACTAACATGACACATTCTTTTGGTTGTTTACTTGCGATTGGGTGAAAGTGTGGTGCCACACCACAACAACGAGCCAACACACAATATTTCTTGGCATATCTCACTTGTCATTTGGCCAAAACTCACTATAAAAACCTTCCATGCAATCTCAATGCCTATCACAAACACAAACGTACGTTTATTGCTATATACGTGAAGTATACAAGATATATTGGGACGAACCTTTGCCTATCGTACAAGGTGTAGAAGTGATCCAAGAGAACCACAAATTGCTCGTCTAGTACCTCTGCCAAGCTGTGAACCATTGTACCTTGATCCTCGTTCCAATCTCATACCATACGAACCATTTTACCCCACCCCTAGAGGTGAGGTGAGAACTTAGAATTCCTTATCATTATTTACATTTCATTTTGCACGTTCACTTTACCTATTTAATTCGAAATATAATAACGTAACGTATACATATTATTTGACATTCTAAATGCTAACGAGACTAGTAAACGAGGTACATAAATTTTACACACTAAAAATAACTTATGCTTGATGTATTCGACACATTTTGTGACCACTTAACCCATTCGTATAAAAAGAAAACACTTAGAAATTTTCTAAGTATTGAAACTGTTTTGATAAATGGTTTTGGCCAATCACTTTGGCCTCGCCATTTATAAATTCGACCCACGACCCATACTTTTTATTGCTCGACCCCATTGGCACCTTGGTTAACAAACAAATGGTATAATTTATTCGACCTAATAAACTTATTTAGACCTTTTGCCCGACCCCTTTCTACTCGACTAAATCAAATTTTTATAAAACTATATAACTTAACGTGGGCTTAACTTAAGCCCAATAAGCTTTTGTGATAAGCTCGTCCTATAAGCTATTTCATAATGTTTTTACACTCTAAAAATGAACCCAAGTCCAGGCCCAAAACCCTCGTAAGCCCATTGGACCAAGTTTTCTTATTGGGCCTTGTAAGTAGCTCGTTAAGGCCCAATAAAGGAAATAAGTTGTTTTTAATGAAATAAGCTGTTGAAATAAGCTATTAGGAACATACTGAGCTTCTTTAGAAAATAAAATTATTAAACTTTTAATTTGGTGAAATTTGGACTAAGTTTGCAAAATTTTATAAATAAGGGACTAAAAGTATAAACTTTGGAAACNTATATATATATATATATATATATATATATATGAGTTATTACGTTATTTAAATACCCACTTTTACGAGTGACAATTTTTTTTTATATATGACTTGTTATATAAATCACAACGGTAAAGTGATTTATCATTTGCCTAGGAACGATGCTTACACACAAACCTAGATAGTCTAATTATCGCGAATATATTTAAACGTTAATATTTTTATAAATATACATTTCGTTTAAACACCGTACAATATTTATATATTCCCGGAGCCTAAGAAAATTCTCGAGACTACCCACTATCATTATTGGACCGTAACCCGACCCTTGAAATTTACTACGTGGACCCCCGTGACCCATTGGGCCTTAAACCCTGCCACTAAACCAAACGGAATCCTTATTATTCTTTCTTTTTTCTTTTCTGTTGGGCCAGACGCAACCCAAAAGCCCAAAAGGGCATAAAGCCCAAAACACACCCTTAGTTAATTTTTTCTTTTCTTTTCCTTGTTCCCAGTCGCGACACACACCCAAACACCCTCGTTATTTCACAACTCGACACACAACATGGCCATTTTATTTTACCACTCGATTAAATACCTAGCAAGGAATGGAGAATGATAATAATTGAAGCCTCACTCACTCATTTACCACCCCAGAAAACACCAAAGTAAATCACAAAACTCAGTTTTGCCAAATTTATAAAAACGTGTCCTATGTTACTATTAGCCACCCACGCCTCCCCAATGGAAACACACCCAACTATGAACGTCTAATAGGTGTCAGGAATGAACAGGAATGTCAGAAACTAACATGACACATTCTTTTGGTTGTTTACTTGCGATTGGGTGAAAGTGTGGTGCCACACCACAACAACGAGCCAACACACAATATTTCTTGGCATATCTCACTTGTCATTTAGCCAAAACTCACTATAAAAACCTTCCATGCAATCTCAATGCCTATCACAAACACAAACATACGTTTATTTCTATATACGTGAAGTATACAAGATATATTGGGACGAACCTTTGCCCATCATTCAAGGTGTAGAAGTGATCCAAGAGAACCACAAATTGCTCGTCTAGTACCTCTGCCAAGCTGTGAACCATTGTACCTTGATCCTCGTTCCAATCTCATACCATACGAACCATTTTACCCCACCCCTAGAGGTGAGGTGAGAACTTAGAATTCCTTATCATTATTTACATTTCATTTTGCACGTTCACTTTACCTATTTAATTCGAAATATAATAACGTAACGTATACATATTATTTGACATTCTAAATGCTAACGAGACTAGTAAACGAGGTACATAAATTTTACATGCTAAAAATAACTTATGCTTGATGTATTCGACACATTTTGTGACCACTTAACCCATTCGTATAAGTATTGAAACTGTTTTGATAAATGGTTTTGGCCAATCACTTTGGCCACGCCATTTATAAATTCGACCCACGACCCATACTTTTTATTGCTCGACCCCATTGTCACCTTGGTTAACAAACAAATGGTATAATTTATTCGACCTAATAAACTTATTTAGACCTTTTGACCGACCCCTTTCTACTCGACCAAATCAAATTTTTATAAAACTATATAACTTAACGTGGGCTTAACTTAAGCCCAATAAGCTTTTGTGATAAGCTGGTCCTATAAGCTATTTCATAATGTTTTTACACTCTAAAAATGAACCCAAGTCCAGGCCCAAAACCCTCGTAAGCCTATTGGACAAAATTTTCTTATTGGGCCTTGTAAGTAGCTCGTTAAGGCCCAATAAAGGAAATAAGTTGTTTTTAATGAAATAAGCAATTGAAATAAGCTATTAGGAACATACTGAGCTTATTTAGAAAATAAAATTATTAAACTTTAATTTGGTGAAATTTGGACTAAGTTTGCAAAATTTTATAAATAAGGGACTAAAAGTATAAACTTTGGAACTTAGGGTCTAAACTGTCAAAACTGATTTTCTGGACTAGAAACAGTAAATATTGAAACTTTTGGGTATTAAATGTAAATGTGATGCTTTTTGGACCTAAAATGAAATAATAATTAACTTAGGACTAACGGTGTGAAGATTATACCGTTAGGGTTAAAAGTGTAATTTGGTGAAACTTAAAGGATTTTTTGTAAATATTATTTATAAAAATAATTAATGTTTTATATATAAACACATATTTAATGTATAACTTTCATAAATTTAAATTATATAAATACATTATATAAATTTGTGATTAAAATTAACGAGATAAACGATATATTATTTCTTCCTTTTAACGATACGATATTTTATTTTCTTTTATAAGATACAAACACGACATATCGACCACAAACCTTGATAATAACTTTACATCAACCATCGTTCATTATACTTACAAGTTATATGTATATATAACTTTGTTTTTTTAAACTTTAAGCATTTAAACAAACACGAGATTTGCTCGTAACTAAATAACTAGTATTCGCGATAAAACCGGACTTAGACTATCAACTGAAACTTGCATTATCTTTTAGGTTGTGTGTGAAGTCGTTGCCTAACATCGTTGAGTTTACGATACTACTACATCTACTGTACTACTGAGGTGAGTTCAAAGCCCACTCTTTAACTATTTTTCCCGTGGGGGGGTTACATGCTTAAAACACGAACACAAGTCTTTTATACCGGGTATTATGATACCGTCAAGCTAATGTTATTTGCTTAAGTTACTATTGTCAAAAGTCCCTCGATCATGAACCTTAATCACTTGCAGGGTGAACGTAAATAAGTGTGGATAGTACTATTAGTGATTAACAATCCTCGTTTGGTCGTTAGAGAAAACACCAGGCGCACTTTATTGTTCTTATAATAGGTTATTGACAAATACCTATCTTGGGGGCCTATTACTTACCGTCATAACTTGAAATTATGATTGGCTGTTAATCGTTGCGTGTCATGAGCTTAAAGCAATAACAGGAACATTGATTTTAAACTTGTTGATTGCATGTGATTGCAATACATTCTTTAACTTGTGATTCAAACTATTAAACTTAAACCTATGAATATCACTCAACTTTATGTTGACTTTAGCATGTTTATCTCAGGTAACTAAACAAGACGAAACTTGAAGGCACGGAGTGGGCATAAACACAGCATGGACTTTAATAAACTACTTTATTTCTTTCAGAATAAAACTTGTTCTTAACTTACGAAATGTCATGTTCTTTGGATATTTGGTATTTTGAAATAAATTAAACTTTAATACGTCACTTTGTGTCGTTTACTATGATTGTGACAAAGATCCTTGAAGTAATACCCTGAAAGTCTTCCGCTGTCATTATTAAGTCTTCCACTGTTATTGACAACTTTTGTGGGTGTTACATGACTCTACCTTTATTTAACGGAAATAAGGGAGGTTTTCCCTACACTTAGGATTAAGTGCGGGTGATAGTAGCGATACATACCATCTTGGTGGAAGTATGCCTCGTGAGGAAAGAGTGGTGGATGAATTATATGCTCAAAGGGTTGTGTTCCATTCATCATAACCTTACCTAGTTCACTTTGGTCAATGGGTGAGTTAAAGTTTTCTCTTAAAAAGGGATCATCTTCTATCAACTTTGAGAGACTCCTAGTTGGGAATCCATCTTGACCTAATAAACACGGTTTAAACCCATAATGTTTCTTGTGATCGATCATGAATGGGTGATATAAGTATGTAAGGTTATGGTTCACTCCTATATTGGCTTCCATTCCACATGGTTTAGAGTCTACTAACTTCGTCGTAAAACTACCCATACTATATGGTTTGATGGGTGGATCGGACCTATTTCAATTCCTAAATTTTCATCCAAGGATGGAAGACTAGGTAACGGTTTTGGTTGAGGCTCCGGTTCATCAAAACTTGGAACTTCCGTAAAACTAAAAGAAAGGTTATGACTACAAGTATTCAAACCTATTTCATCTAGTTGTGTTTGGTCCAAGATCTCTACCTCTATTGGGGCTCCTATAGTCTCTTTTACTTCTTCCGAGTAAGTCACGGGTGGTGTGTACTCCTCAAGTGATGGTTGGAGTTGTGGGGTACTTTGTAGGTTTGTGTTATTTACCTCATCCTTATCCTCATTGTGTGTTTTAGTAGAATCTAACCCAAACATGTTCCTAAGTATCTCAAATCCTTCTCTAGCCATTTCAAGTTCTAAGTCCGATTCGTAAGAATCTTCCTCAATAACTTGATCACTATGTTCAATTTGCCTAAAGGATTCATCATGTGTTCCTTGAGATTCAAAGTCATTGATCACAAAACCTAGGTCTTTTTGCTCAATGCGATCATGTTCGGCTAAATCCTCCTCAATTGTTTCCTCAAGTTGTGATGTGTACGAACCCATTAATTCATTAAACTTATGGTTCACGGTTAGGAGGCTTTCCTCAAAATCTTTCCAAAGGGTCTTACTAAAAGGAATTGAGCCTAACAACGATTGTTTAATAGAGGCCACACATGCACACAATTCATCAAACCTATCAAACTTTACACCCATCTCCTCTTGTATATATATAAGATCACTTAAAAATTCATTGGAACAACAAGAAGAAAATCTATCGGAGTAAACTAATTGTTCCTCTATTGTTAGTGATCTAAATGGAATTTCATCCGCCATGATGACAAATGAAAATTGTTTTACAAACAAAGGGCACAAGGAAAAAGATAGACTACAGAAAACCTAGAAAAATAAAAATAAAAATCTCACTAGAAAGGATTCTAATGAGTAGACCTAAGTAAAAATAAAATTTTCAACCTAAGCAATAAATATTCCCCGGCAGCGGCGCCAAAAACTTGATGCGTGGGTTTTGCAACCTTTGCACTTAGGTTTTACCTCTCAAGGGATCTTGAGAAGCTTACAACCCCCACCAGGCAGTGTACCTGACCGATGTAGTATAGTGAAGTGGCAAGTACCGGGGGATTGATCGTTCTCTCGGGGAATAGTGTCGTTAGGCTTGAAAAGCTACTCTAATTAGGTCTAAGGGTTGAGGGATGATTCTTTTTGTATTTTTATATTTTATGGAAAGCAAGTAAAAATCTCGGTTTTTTGAAGAGTGGGCGGAATTAGTTGCTAGTCAACTATCCCAAATGACTACTTTTGCAAATAAAATAAAATAGCGAGAAAAAGTAAATGGTTGTGAAACTTATATGAGAGAGATATCTGTTTACTTAGATTTCCTTACTCCCTAGCTATCTTTTATATGTTAATTGGTTTGTTGTAATTTTGTGGATGACGGGTTGTATTCCTTTAAACCATTCGTAGGGCCGTGTACGATCTTCCCTAACTCTATAAGCTCCTACTTCACTCCTATGTCGAGCCGACTTAAAGCTCCTAACATGGGATCATTAGAATTCGCTCATGCATTAAATACAACCAAATAATCGTAGTACACATCCGATTCATGTTTCTTACGACGTTCAAGTAAGTTACCGTATAGGAGGTTAGCCAGTTTTCTTAAGCCTAACATCGACTTCACCCACCCACAATAATCACAAACAAACCAACAACATATAATCAATAGCTAGGTTTCATTAGATCTAAGCAAACACAATAAAGACCTAGCCTAGCATGTTAATTGAAAGACAAGCATAAGATATAATCACACAATACATAGGCATATTGAATGATTTGGAAAAGACTTATCTTCAATTAAGCATCCAAATTTCAAGGGTGGAAAACCCTTAAAAATACAGTAGAAAAACTTGCTAGGGTTTCTTCCCAAAAGTTGCACACTAATGAATGAAAATTAGACGAATATTTATAGAATTTACAATCTGACGGCGTCACCTTATAGAGTGTGACGCCGTCACCTCGCCGCCAAAATACTATTCGGATTGCTCAGATCCAATTCCGACACCGTCCCCTTCTAATCTTCTCTGGGCCGTCTCCTTTTGTGACAAAACGTGGTGACCTACAATTCGTAACACGTGACGCCGTCATGTGTTAATTCTCAAAAACTCTTTCTGAGGCGTCTAGTGTAAAAATCATCCACCTTGTTGTCAAAGCGTGACGCCGTCAGGTACAATTTCCAGCATATTTTGAGACTTTGTCGTTTTCTTCACTTTTATGCTCCAAAAACGTCCAAAATGCTTCCTTTTCCAGATTTCCTCTTCAAAGTACCTAAAATGACAAAAGGAACGATGTAAGGTAATATTTGATCAAATAATTACGGATTAGGGCTTAAATGACCCCCTAAAAGCATAACACTTTTCGCCTCATCAATATATGTACCATGATTTCATCCCATAATTTTTGTCTTGTTTCTTTATCCACCTTCTTCCAGGATAGAACCTTCAAACCTATGTGGTCACGAACCACATCTCCTAAAAACTTGAAAACATAGCTCTGTTTAATCCTGCTACCCTATTCAACGCATCAAAGGTTACCTTGTGCTTTACTTGACCAGGATGGCCATATAGACGGCGAAACTTAGATAGCCTGGTTATGCCCCTATTAGATAGTGGTCGATTTAATTGGTTGTCATTTTCTTCATCAGATGAATGATATTCCTCGTCCTCATAATGTATGGTGTTAACATCACCTTCATTACCTGCAAGCAAAATATCAGTATCAACGTTTTCAATCATTTCCATGACTCTTGATGAGCAACAATGTGTACAAGAAAATGATTCTGGCTTGGAGAGTAATGGTGATTGAAGATTTGATTTTTTGTGTTTTGGTTGCAGTCTTTAGTTTAGGAGATAAAACAGGGTTTTTTCATGAATATGGGCTCTTATTTTTGTTAACTGCCATATAATTAGGTGATTTTAAAATTTTGGATCAAAATTTTGGCTCCAAATTCTTTTCAATTATTTTCAAAAAATTTCGCTTATACCTTTTCTCCAAGATCATGACTTTGAGTCAGGCGGCTTCTTTCAGAAAACCGAGGAGAGTGATGATGATATACTCCACCTCAGTCCAATATTGTCCTTGTTTTACTTTTTTTAAGTCTTTTCTTTTACATAATTTTACCTTAATTTTTATTTCTTGTGTTATATAATACTTTATGAGAAATAGATGAACAGATTGTGTTTTAAATGTATTTTCATTAGTATAATTTTCATCAAGTATTATACAACACAAATAAAAATATTTAACGTTAAAGTTATAAAAGAAATACTTAAAACGTCAAACATGGACAATAATTTTGTTAGAAACGGCAAACTAAGTCCTCCTTCCTTTAAACTATGACTATAAATTAGCGGTATTGATCGGTTCGGTTATCGGGTTGTTCGATTAATTCGGTTTCATTAAATCGGTTATATTTTTATTCAGGTCATTAAACACAAAAACGTGTAAAAACAAACAAAAATGGCTAAAAACGGATGGAAACAGATGATAACGGACTAAACGTGTAAATCGGGTTGTTGGATTAGTTCGGTTTCATTCAATCGGTTAAATTTTTATTCGGGTGATTAAACACAAAAACGTGTAAAAACAAACAAAAAATGGCTAAAAACGGATGGAAACCGATGAAAACGGACTAAACGTGTAAATCGGGTTTTTCGATTAGTTCGGTTTCATTAAATCGGTTATTTTTTTATCCGGGTAATCAAACACAAAAACGTGTAAAAACAAACAAAAATGGCTAAAAACGGATGGAAACCGACTAAATCAGCGATAACGTGTAAGAACGTAAGAAAATGTATGANTGTCCTTGTTTTACCTTTTTTAAGTCTTTTCTTTTACATAATTTTACCTTAATATTTATTTCTTGTGTTATATAATACTTTATGAGAAATAGATGAACAGATTGTGTTTTAAATGTATTTTCATTAGTATAATTTTCATCAAGTATTATACAACACAAATAAAAATATTTAACGTCAAGGTTATAAAAGAAATACTTAAAAAGTCAAACATGGACAATAATTTTGTTAGAAACGGTAAACTAAGTCCTCCTTCCTTTAAACTATGACTATAAATTAGCGGTATTGATCGGTTCGGTTATCGGGTTGTTCGATTAGTTCGGTTTCATTAAATCGGTTATATTTTTATTCGGGTCATTAAACACAAAAACGTGTAAAAACAAACAAAAATGGCTAAAAACGGATGGAAACGGATGATAACGGACTAAACGTGTAAATCGGGTTGTTGGATTAGTTCGGTTTCATTTAATCGGTTAAATTTTTATTCGGGTGATTAAACACAAAAACGTGTAAAAACAAACAAAAAATGGCTAAAAACGGATGGAAACCAATGAAAACGGACTAAACGTGTAAATCGGGTTGTTCGATTAGTTCGGTTTCATTAAA
Source organism: Artemisia annua (assembly GCA_014162995.1). Classification (NCBI taxonomy): domain Eukaryota; kingdom Viridiplantae; phylum Streptophyta; class Magnoliopsida; order Asterales; family Asteraceae; genus Artemisia; species Artemisia annua. Next base: position 31,618 of record LBNU01034084.1, read on the forward strand.
AAGATTATATTTTTATCCGGGTCATCAAACACAAAAACGTGTAAAAACAAACAAAAATGGCTAAAAACGGATGGAAACCGACTAAATCGGCGATAACGTGTAAGAACGTAAGAAAATGTATGAAATGTAAGAAAATGTACAATGAAGTGTAAAACTGACGAACCCATATTAAAACGGAGGAAAACGTCTGAAATGGATGAAAACAGACTAAAACATGAAAAAAATGGACGAAAACGTGTACAAAACTAAGAAAATGTATGAATCGTTTAGAAACGACTAAAACGGACGAAAACGCACAAGGGTCGGGGTACCGTGCGGTTCATGAAATGTTCACTTAATAAATAAATGAACGTAAACAAACTTTTGCTGAACGGTTCATGATCAATGTTAACTGAACAACGTTCAGTTCGTTTACAACTTTTAATTCAACAATTGTTTTTATTTCTTTTTTATATTTTGTCCAAATTAAACAATTGTTTTTATTTCTTTTTTATATTTTGCCCAAGTCGAATCAATATCAAGTCGCAACAAACGAGTCACGGTCAAACATTTATTCAAAATGCATGAGGTACAACTAGTTTTCAATCAACTCATTGTATGGCATACAACTTAAGGCATAAGACTATATGAAGCGTCTAATGTCACTTGTACTGTGTGCATCATCAGTGTAATTTAGTGGTGTACATATCACTTCCCAAACCATAAACCCTAAATCATAAACCCTAAACCCTAACCCCTAAACGCTAAACCCTAAACCCGAAACGCTAAACCTTAAACCAAATTTAATTACAGATATATTTACAACTTTTAATTTAACAATTGTTTTTATTTCTTTATTTTATTTTGTCCAAGGCGATTCAATATCAAGTCGCAACAAACTAGTTACACATTTCGAGTTAGCTAAGGGGGTGCTTGGTTGGGGCTAATGAGGGGTGGGGATTGGGAAAGGTAATGATTATACATCCCTGATTATGACTAGGGAATGCAATCATTGTTTAGTATCGGGTAATGGGGCATTACCCAGTAAATTGAGAGGTATCGAATGATTACCCACCACAACCAGCAGCAGCCATCACCAGCAGTAGCCACCGCAACCACAACCACCAGCCACCACCACTATGACCAACACCACCACCACCACCAGGAACCAGCAGCAACCACCACCATCAACAACAACCACTAGCCACCAGCTCCACCACCACCAACCACCACAATCATCACAAGCAACCACAATCACCACCAGGAACCACCACCACCAGCAACTACCACTACCAGCACCACCACAACCTGCCACCACCACCACCAGCCACCATGTGACATTTCAAAACTTTCATGTCATTAATTTTAGTATTTTATTTAACTATTCTATTTTTTTTAAATAATTAACTTCGTCAGAAGTTATCCGCGTACGTCATGACACGTTCAATTAAATTCTATCAAGACTAGACTATGTCAAGCCTACACATTCTATGCAGCATTGTTTCCTTACAATCCTAATTTTAAAGTCATAATTTACTTTTTCTAATTTTACGTAAACCTTGCACCTTTTACGTTTTACGCGATTTAAATTTACGTTTTATTGTTTTAACAACGTGAACCAACCTTAGACTATGATAATTTTACATATTTTATACATTTTAACCTATTTTCATAATTCCAAGTGAGTTTTATACTTGTCGTTTCATTTTTATAATTTACGTCACTTTTATCAAGAACCGGTGTCACCAAACACGTTTTCAACTCACGGTTTCAGTTTTAATGATGTTTAAACCCTTCGATGAACTCACCACTCATCTAAAATACTTAAATAGGTTATGTTAATAAGTTTTAACATTTTTATATATTTTACATTATATTACTACCCGATTTTACGTTACGCGTCTTTAAAACTACACATTTTGAATTACCGGGATCAAAACTACATTTTATAACACAACACTATACAAATAAACTACACACTAACCCTCCAATACCCAAAATTTCATCCAAACCATAAATACAAGTGTCTTTGTGGTGTCATACACTTTGGACACTTGTCCATGAGGTCTTACAATGCTTCCACTACATTATCCCACCCATTTATGTTCTACCTAGTTTGTATCACCATAATACTCATCTTCCTTGCTCTTCTCTTGTTACCAACGACCCAACACAGCCACAACACCCCATTTAACTTTGATTTTCACTATATTCTTGATCATAGTTGAAGAGCATAAGTTCTCTTAAGCTAATACTTGGTTTATTTCACTCAAAACATCATCAAATCTCATAAAATCTTAGGTTTTCTTGGAAATTATTGGCAAGAGTTTATTCGAAGGTTATTAAGGTGTTAAAGGTCTGAAATTTTAAGGTATTATCAAGGGTAAATCAAGGTGAAAATTTGGGTAAAAGATTTGAAAGAAAGGGTGCAAGGGTTATTGGTAAATCTAGGTTTAATGATTCTTTGTTCTTGTATCTTCTTGTTCTTCAACTTTTGTAAGGAAACTCTCTACTCTCTTTTCATTTTATTTTTATTTTTACTTCTGTAAAATTTATATATCTTGATGTATTTGAATATTATATAAGTTATTATGCTTGATTAGGCTTGGTACATAGCTTAGAAAACAATAAAAACAATAAAGGACTAGACACGCACTGTGATTCTGAATCAGGGGCAAAGATGGAATAAACTGTACTAAACAGTAAACATTGGACATAAAATAAAAATATATGTTGTAGGCCTATGTCTTGCGGTCATTTTGACGTGTATTTCATCGAATAACTCATTACGATGATTAAACTAGAAATATTTTCGTGAAACATGTCATAATCTGAGTACCAGATTTGTAACCTATAAAGCTTGTTTTTCTGGATATAACCAATAGTTTCTCAAAACATAAAAGTTTTAGATAACATCTCAACTTAAACGTCGCCGCAAGAATGGGATCGATTTGACTTGTAGAACTCTAGCTATCGTATTTTTCGTGGGACTGTTGTAACACTAGAAATTTCTAGACTGATTAGTGTGAATAAATTGATAATTTAGCTACTGCTATGTAATTTTTGATCAAGTGGGACCTACAAAACTTGTTAGTACAGATGTATACCTTTCTGGGGATATAAAGAACGTAATTTTTTGACTTACGGTTTAAGAGTAATGAATTTTCTAAGATGAACAACCTATAAAAATTCTAACAGCTTTGACAATAAAAAGTATAAAAAGGTTAACACTTTATATAATTGGACCAAATTGAAATTTTGATAATTATTTAGAAATTATGTACCAAGCATAATTGAGATTATAATTTATATAGTGTATGAACATAATTGCATCAATAATTATTTTAAACTAAGACGCGCGTATATGTATATATATTTAGGTTGCTCGTAGGACTTTCGCGGCTCATTCCTCACTTACTTGTTCTTTGCTATTCACTTTGCTCACGGTGAGTTCATAGCCTCGCATTTTACTTACTTAAATGTTTTTATAAACCTCGCGAGGGGGATACATGCTAGTTTTACAAACTGAATACAAGTAGTTTTTGGTATGCTGGACCCGATTACATGATTATAGATATTGAGTATTTCTTGCCAATTAAGTCCCCATCATGAACCGTTAATTCCGAAGGAAACGCTAGTATTATGAATATGCATATTTGGCTTGGCGGGCCTGACCGGGTGAGTAGCGCTCATACATCAACGGTTACATAATATTGAGAGATTACGTGGTAAATAGCAAATCTTACCTTTTCGGGGCACTATTAATCCAGGTCAAGGTTCGGTTTCATGAGCTCAATACTATAAATCTTATTTCCCGACTTGTATTTGTTACATGTCAACTTAATTGTGGGCGTATAACAACGTAGTCCATCGTATTTTAAACGGAATTATCTAGTATTCAACTGATTACTTATTAAACTCTATGAATTCACTCAACCTTTGTGTTGACTTTTTAGCATGTATTTTCTCAGGTATTAGTATGCTAGCTGAGCATTGGGAGCAATCGGAGTCGCGTGGATATGAAATATTGAAGGACTTGTTTTCTACACATTCGATAACTTTTTATCTTTATAATATACATATGAGTCATGTTTTAACTCTTGTAACTNTAAATGTAGTGATCATTTAAAATATAGTTATTCATATATCAGAAACTTTTTAACATGTTATATATATTTTGAATTTTATGTTGTATCAAATAAAGCACAAATTACCTTCACTACATTGTCATAATTTGTACTAAATTATACATTATAACACTTACTTATTAAAAATAAAACTTAAATAATAGTGATTTGATTGATTTGCATGCTGAGAAAACCAACAGAATGCATGGGAAGACTCAATACTGCAAAATTAGTACTCGGTAATTAATTTTTGCAATGATTTAGTTTACACATCCACTACATAAATAATTTTATACTTATCTAGTTTAATCACTAGCCACATAAATCATCATCAAAAAACACAATTTCTTACTTAACCATTATCAAATCGTCATCAAAAAACATGTCTGGATCTCCTAATCTCGATGAACTGAAAGATATGTGTGGGTCTAATAAACTTCACAAATGTCTCAAGTTCCTCTTCAGTCAAGAAATTCCTCTAAATGAATTAATGATCCAGTGTTTGGGTGAGAAGCGTGATGAGCTGGGGGTAAGTGTTGATAAGCGCACCGAGAGAATGGATGAGATTTTATAGCTTAACTTTGATGAAGAAGAAGCTGCTGATGATGGTTATGAGTCCCTTTGTGAGGTTCAAGTGATGGAGCGCCGTTTGCTGGAGTCCCTTTCGGCCATTTTGGTTGACCTTCGTGCTCTGGTGGCCAAGAAGGAGGAAGCCATTGCCGATATGGATTATTATGATCAGGGCTCCAGTTGAATTGTTGTAAAATTAGGGTCTTTTTGGTTGGGTTTGGTGGTTCCTTGTTATGTTTTTGGTGGTTGTTTTGAAGGAACTGGTACATGTAATCACCCTACTAATTAATTAATCTTTAATATAATGAATATGTTAGGTTTTTATGTCATAATCTTGTGTTTTTATTTTAAATATACTTTATTTATAAGCAGTTGACTTACCTTATCTCTCAAACACTGAAATATTACACACATAAAAAACACATATTGGNACCCTACTAATTAATTAATCTTTAATATAATGAATATGTTAGGTTTTTATGTCATAATCTTGTGTTTTTATTTTAAATATACTTTATTTATAAGCAGTTGACTTACCTTATCTCTCAAACACTGAAATATTACACACATAAAAAACACATATTGGTGAAATAGGTATCTTCAGCGAATTTAGGGGTTTCAAATTGAAGTAACAAAAATGAAATCAAGCAATAAACAATCAAAATAAACGCTCTATATAAGAGCTTGATTGTTTTATCATCAATACAGGCATCCATTTGGTGTTTATGAAGTCATTCATGATTTTTTTTGTGGTTCGGATGGATTATTAAGGGTTGCTTGATTCTTATTGTGTGCTATAGATGTTATAGAGTGCTTGGGATGGATTATTAAGGGTTCGGATGGATTATTAAGGGTTGCTTGAAATTGATGTATGGATATGTTTGCATTTTAGTTAGATTATTTGTGTTTAAGAAGCATGTTTAGTTAGTACTCAGGTTGTGATAACATTACACAACTGTACTAAGAAATTTTGTAAATTTCTTCAAGTCAATCATGTTCCATTGTGGCTAGTCTTCATTGGCGACTAATGTATATATAGTTCTATCAATAATTATAATCATTGATCCCTGGCAAACGCTCGTCCCAATGAATCATGATTGGCCAGAAGATGTTGAGAAGGTTCAAGCCAGTCTACATAAAAAAAGAAATTTCTTATATAACCCGACTATTTAGATAACAAATATTTGATTCGTGAAAAATCAATATATATATATATTATATTCTCCAAGAAATACGCAAGAAATACGTATTCCCGAGTCGTTCCGTGAAGGTGTGAATGAAAAATCGATTTCCGGATCGCAAAACGCGTAGTGAAATGTGATAAAAGTGATAACGATGATGAATTACACTAAGATAAGCAAGTAAAGGCACAAATAGACACGTAAGCAAGTAAAACACGTAATTGAGGCACACGTAAACTAAAAACGTAAAAAAAAAAAAAAAAAAAAAAAAAAAAAAAAAAAAAAAAAAAAAAAAAAAAAAAAAAAAAAAAAAAAAAAAAAAAAAAAAAAAAAAAAAAAAAAAACGAAAAAAGAAATGTGAATTAAACTTAACGTAGCAACTAAAAACGTAAAAGTTAAGCAAATCTAATCCTAAGGGAGCAATTTAAATTTTTCTAACCTAAAAATAATAAAAGAAAAATTTTAGAAAAAGAAAATTATTAGTTTTTTCTTTTTATTTTTTTATTAAGATTTAAAAACTATTTTTGAATTTTAATTTAATTAAAAAAATTAAACTATTTATGAAATAAAAGATTTAATCTACAAATTTATTTTTTTTTTTAAATCTTACTAAACTAAAAACTAATTTTAAAAATAAAATTAGAAACTATTTTTGTCTTTTTTTGATTTAATTTGAAATTAAAAATGATTTAAAATTCTAAAAAATTATTTAAAAATGAAAAGAAATAGTAAATGAATGAGAAAAATTATGAAATTTTTAGGAGAATGTTAAAATATTATTTAAAATCTAGAAAAAATATAAAAAGTGGAAAAATAAGCTGAAAACTGCTTATTGGCTTGAAAAGCAGTTTCAATAAGTGCTTATTAATAAGCACTTACCACAAAAACTTATCAAACTTTCACAAAATGATCTCAGTACTAAAATAAACTCAAAAAAAATTAATTCAGACCAAATTTATCATAGAATCACACAAAGAATTACTTAAGCAGTATGATTAAGCACTTTTTATTAAGCAGTTTGCACAAAAAGCTATCACAGGCTCAGACTGGATGGAAGCAACTCTATAAAGCTCAGAACCACTTAATCCAATAAGCTAAACTCACAGATAAGGCACAATAAGCAATTTACAAGATCACTTAATAAGCAGTTCAACAGGCACTTAAAAGAGGCTCAAATAAGCAGTGAAATAAGCATTACAGTTCGAACCAAAAGCAAATCCTAAAAGACAGCTATACAAGCTTCAATTTGCCCCAAATTTCAATCAATAAGCTTAAGTGAGCAGCTAGGAAAAGGCTTATGAAGTTGGGCTGATGAACTGGTGCAGGGCAGCTTAATGCTTGAACAGGCAACTTTGCTCTAACTTTTCAATAAGCAAATGAGATCCAAATCCTAATTTTCTTTTTGATTATGATAGATTAGCAACAAGTGAGCACAGAACAACAAATTTCAATTAATTCCAAACTGTATTGAATCTTAAAAATGATGTAGAAGATTGGCCAATTCTGAGCAACTACTTATTTTGACTTTTTGATTTTTTTTAGAAAAGTTGACTTAATTGAATTTTAATAGTTCCTAACTGATTACTAATGTAATATTAAACTAATATGGATCTAATTTAAGCTATATTATCCTAAAATGCAACTAATGTATGATTATGCTACTCTAAATAGTGCAACAGTTAACTGTTAAACTATTTAAGAAGCAGCTTTTACTTTTTATGAAATACCTACTGATTTTATGAACCTATAAGCCTAATATTAACTAATGTGAACTACTGAAATAAAGCAATCTACCAAACTACCACTCTATCACAGGTAGAACCACTGATCCAAACACCCCTGCACTTACTAATTTGCACTACAACTATAGATTCCAAGCCTCAAATCACCACAATAAGTATCAATCTCAGTCACTTAACACTAATTAATATCCGATCAACTCAGAACAACAACAATAATCCACTATATCTCACAATCACATATCCAATAATGTTATGAAGTTACACTTAGATTTAAACTCAGAACATCATAACTGATAAACAAAGCTCAAATATCATGCTCTCAACACTGAATAACATCAAACACAAGCAATAAAACAGTAAACAACAACTAACATAGATTTAAACTAAGTATTCAAATTATGCAATAAAAGCTATAAAAATGAAAAGGAGAAACTCACAAGTGGAACCTCAGCTCAAACAGAGGTTTCTCTTCAAATAAGCCTATCTTTGGATAGGCCAACTGCTTCCCTTTCACAGTTTGTACTATCAAATCAATCTCAGGTCATCATCATCATCATACAGTTGACTATAGTTGACTTTTTTTGTAAATTTTGAGATGTGTTTTGAATAAGTAACAAACAATGCTCACAAAAGCTAAACAGCTAGTATGAGCTTGTGTAAAGAGAAATTTAAGCTTATTGAAGCTTATGTAAAGTATTTTTTATTTTATTTTTTTTCTGATTTTTTTTATATAAGTTGAATACAAAGGAAATAGAAAAGTTTTGTTAAGCTAACAGTGACTAGTAAAAGCTAATAGAACAGTGGATTAACTAATAAACTATTTTGAAAACTAAATTGAGATTTAACTAAATAAGACAAAGTATATAAAAAGGAAATTGAATTTTATTAACTAAAAAACTTGATTACAATATTGAAAAGAGATTACAATTCAGAAATAAAACTAGCAGAGTAATATTAACATAAAACCTACACACTGATTTGTGAAGAATGAGGAGGTATTTACAGCCACGGGGTGAGGGAAGCTCTTAGGGTTTGGAAGGCTCTAGATGCTCATCTCTCAGCCCTCTGATCAATTATGACAACATCNAAGCTATAAAAATGAAAAGGAGAAACTCACAAGTGGAACCTCAGCTCAAACAGAGGTTTCTCTTCAAATAAGCCTATCTTTGGATAGGCCAACTGCTTCCCTTTCTCAGTTTGGACTATCAAATCAATCTCAGGTCATCATCATCATCATACAGTTGACTATAGTTGACTGTTTTTGTAAATTTTGAGATGTGTTTTGAATAAGTAACAAACAATGCTCACAAAAGCTAAACAGTTAGTATGAGCTTGTGTAAAGAGAAATTTAAGCTTATTGAAGCTTATGTAAAGTATTTTTTATTTCTTTTTTATTTTCTGAATTTTTTTTATATAAGTTGAATACAAGGGAAATAGAAAAGTTTTGTTAAGCTAACAGTGACTAGTAAAAGCTAATAGAACAGTGGATTAACTAATAAACTATTTTGAAAACTAAATTGAGATTTAACTAAATAAGACAAAGTATATAAAAAGGAAATTGAATTTTATTAACTAAAAAACTTGATTACAATATTGAAAAGAGATTACAATTCAGAAATAAAACTAGCAGAGTAACATTAACATAAAACCTACACACTGATTTGTGAAGAATGAGGAGGTATTTATAGCCACGGGGTGAGGGAAGCTCTTAGGGTTTGGAAGGCTCTGGATGCTCATCTCTCAGCCCTCTGATCAATTATGACAACATCCCAATCATTTGTAGCCCTTGGATTCAGTGCCAGCTCTGATTAGCCAATCATTGGCCTTCAATCTCACACGGATTGCCAACGTGTACACGTTTATGACAACATTCCCTTTGCTTGTGTCAGCTGTCAGTCTTCTAGAAGCGTGTGATTGTCTAATTATACACTTAATTGCAGTGAATTTGGAGGATTGTCACATGAACAGTAAATTAGGGTTCATAGGTTATCTGGGTAAATGAATTTGGGGGGCGGGTAATATTTAAAAGGTATTAATTACCCTTTGTTGGGTCGGGTTGGGTAAAAAGTGTAGCAGGCCGGGTTTTCTCATTTGTGGTGGGCTTTTGGGTTTTAAGGGTTAGTGGGTTATTGGGTTTGGTTTAATTATTGGGTTATAAAATAAATCAGGCCATGTTGTGTTTAGTAGTTAAGGTTTTGGATTTGTAGAAATATTGCAAGGACCAAGCATGTATATTTTGAAATTCCAGGGACTGTTTCTGCCATTCTTAAATAATGTAATCCAAGGGCTTCTTTTGTAAAACTTTAATTCTTGAAGGACTCTTTTGTCGTTTTCTTCCAAATATCTTTCAAGGACCAAAATTGACAATCTCTAAAACTAGAGGGACTAAACTTGCCAAGTCTTCAAACTTTGCTCTAAGGACTTTTTCTGACATTCTTTGATTTTCCAAGGATGATTTTGGCACTTTGAGCTTTTCCTTTGACATTTGACTTCCCCGGCTTCGGCTTTTGACACTTTCCATTCTCGTGCTCGTTTTTGTCGGTTTTCCTTGATTTATGTCCATATTTGAAATATCCGTACCTGCACAATCACAAACACAAAAACACAAGATATTTGGCATTTATGGTTAGTTTTTTGTCGTTTTGGTCGGGTTTTAGGTCAAATAAAGGTGTGTGTTTTAACGCATACCAAAATCCCCCAGACTAAGGTATTGCCGTGTCCTCACGCAATGTCATCACTTCACACTTTTAAGATAAATAATTTCATATCCCTTTTTACTAACTTTGGAAAGTAGCAAAATATTCAAAAGAGATTACGAAATCATTTATTCCCGAAAACGCCCCGTTTATCCATTTTATTCCTTATGCTAATTCTACACTACTATTTTGTATTTTTCTATTTTTTTACTTGTGACGGTATGTCGACTTTCATCATTTTGCAATGACGTTTAGGGTCATAGAGTAAGAACAAGACTCATGGAGAAGTGACCATACGGTAAAATTCGTCGTCCCTGATTTTTCACAAGCCCCCAAACTAAGCGTAATAACGAGATCACATCTTATATACAAGTTAGATGCTAACGCTACCCATGGAAGTTACTTGTGTATTAATCTCTTACTCCCATTTTCCTATTTGATGGTATCTATTTATTTTATTTTTGTGAGAGAAATGAATTACTTCATAAACATCTCATTTTCATAATTATTAGTCCGATAAAGATACTAAATTAAGACGCTAAATAGTTAATGTTCTTCTCTCAAGAGTCATTGCTTTGAAAATGAGGTCCACATCAAGGTTTTTATTATATTCTTATTATTATTAGGGTTGCCACTTACTTAAGCCAACACTAACTCCACGGCTACCTCGAAATATAAGGTTCGAAAGAGCCTTTTCCATGTTGCTGCTTTCATCTCGGCAAATCCCAAACCAGACGGTTTTAGGTGACCAGGCTTTTGACACCCCACAGAGAATAGTACCGGAATCAGCGGGAATTCGATTCCAAATATTTACAAGACTACCGCTAAATCCGTATTAACTTAAATAAATAACAACCGATTATTATACAACGATAACATATAACTCATAGACATTAGTTGAGGAGTACTTTCACGTGCACCTCATGTGCCCGATCTAGGATCGTCCACATGCACCTCACGCGCCACCAACTTGTCTAATAACTTAAGCTCTTATTCATACATCTCAATATTGATTTTTTTTATACACTCATAACTTTTTTTTTTTGCTTTAGTAACTTTTAGACTCCGGACCTTCACGATTTAAGTCCAAGACCTTAACGCTTTTAGAAGTAAGGATCCAAGGTCCGATCTCAATTTTAGCATTTATTATTATACGTATTATTACGGGACCTTGATGTGTACCCAATTTTCAAAGCAAGGATTCTTTTAAGAAGACCAAGAACTAGTCATCGGCAAAACCTAATATCTTTAATTATTTAGCACATAATATGGGGTGAAACAATTTTGTGGGAGCAAAAAGCCACAAGTACCTTCGATGAGCTCTAAAGAGAACCAACTACTCCA
>LBNU01034084.1:49570-59856 GCA_014162995.1 Artemisia annua
TCCACGCCTAACACACATCTAGGACATTTGTCCAATGTGTTTTGCATGTGTACTTCCACCAAGTAAACCAAACTAACTCATTTATACATCATTTCCTTGTTTGTATCACCATTTTCCATCTCTTGTGCTCTCCCTTTTGATTTCCAACGAGCTAGAACAGCCCACAAAACCTATTTCATCTAAAATTTTCATTGTTCTCTTGTTCCTAGATTGAAGATCTTGTAGTACTTGTCTTGTATTTGGTTATTTTACCACAAAACTTCACTAAAGCTCATCATTTCTTGGTTTCTTTGGAAAGTTGTTACAAGTTTTTATGAAGTTGGTTTAGGGGCTGTGATTTTAAGATTTTTCAAGAGTTTTTCAAGGTGTTAAAGAAGTGGTGATTCCTAAATTCTTTCAAGAGTGTTGGTGACAAGATTTGGTTATCATGAATTAGAGAAAAGTGCAAGTAATGTAACTTTAATCTTTGATCTCCATCTCTCTTCAAAATATTCTTCCTCCTATATTCTTATGGCTCACAAAATGTTTTTGTAGCTGTAGGTTGAAGCTCTCCATGCCCTCCTAGAAGCTCTTCCTTGGTGCCCTCAAGAGTTCTCTTTGGTGGTGACATTGATAGCTCCTAGTTCCTTTCTTCTTGTCATCTTTACTTGTCCACCACTTTTGTAAGAAACTCCTTACCTACTTTTATTTTATTTTTTATCATTTCACTACTGTAAAAATGATATATATTGATGTAATGGTATAGTATATAAGTTATAGGACTTAGTTAGGCTTGGTACATGTAGCTAGATCACTAGAAACACTTAAGGACTAGACATGCTTCTGAGATTTCTGAATCAGGGGCAAAAATGGAATAAACTAATTTAATCAGTAAACATTGGACCTAAACTAAAAATATGTAGTTGTAGCCCTATGTCTTTTGGTCATTTTGACGGGTATTTCATCGAATAACTCATTACGATGATTAAACTAGAAATATTTTCGTGAAACATGCCAGATTCTGAGTTGCATATTTAAATGGTAAAAATCTCAGTGATATGCTTATTTTCACTACTTGGCCCAGTTTTATGAAATTTAGGTAACATCTTAACTTAAACATGGCCGCAAACGGGGAATTAATTGGACTTGCAGAACTCTAGTTATCGCAACTTTTGTGGGACTGTTGTAATTTTGAAAGCTGATGGACTGAATATATTGGGTAAATTGATAGTTTTACTGATGTTGTGTAATTTTTAGCTTAGTGGGACCCACAAAACTTGTTAGTACAGATTAATACCTTTCCGGGGATATAAAGAACATAATTTTTGGACTTACGGTTTGCAAATGGAGAAATTGTAAACATGTACAAGTTAACAAAATTTTCATCAGCACTAAGTATAAAAAGGTATAAAATATTTTATAACTTGTAATATTGGACCTATAACTACTACATATATGGACATATAAACAAGTATAGGAATATTGTACCAAGCCTAAGTAAGATCATGATTTATATACAACAAATACATCAATATTTATTTTCAAAAACCTAAGACAAGCATATGTCTATTTAGGTTCATCGTAGAGCTTTCGCTGCTAGTTTCTTCACTTGCTTGTTTCGTGCTATTTCCTTTATCCGGGTGAGTTCATAGCCTCGCCTTTACTTATTGCAATTGTTTTATAAACCTCGCGAGGGGGATACATGCTAGTTTTACAAACTGAATACAAGTAGTTTTTGGTATGCTGGACCCGATTACATGATTTATAGACATCTGACATTGAGTATTTCTTGCCAATTAAGTCCCCATCTTGAACCGTTAATTTCGTTGGAAACGCTAGTATTATGAATATGCATATTGGGCATTGACCAGCCTGGCCGAATGGGTAGCGCCCATCTTTCAACGGTCACATAATATTGAGAAATATGTGGTAAATGGCAAATCTTACCCTACCGGGGCAATTATTAAAACTAGGTTAAGGTTCGGTTTCATGAGCTCAATGCTTTATATCTTATTATTTCCCGACTTGTATTTGTTACATGTCAACTTAATTATGGGCGGATAACAACGTAGCCCATCTTATTCTAAACTGTATAATGCTTGTATTCAACTTATTACTTATTAAACTCTATGGATTCACTCAACCTTTGTGTTGACTTTTTAGCATGTATTTTCTCAGGTCCGTAAGTGGATTAAGCTTGGATGGGTGGCGCAAAGAAATGGATATCTACTTGATGGCTCATGTTTAATTAAAATTTCATCGATAATGACTAGAACTTTGAAATTTATGTATTTTTAAACTTATGTTAAACTTTTGGGACCTCAACTCTGATAAATTACCGAATGTGAATTTTAAAAACGACTTTGTTTTAAAGTTGTTTACTATACTTGTACTATGTGACTCATGTATAGCACCCCATGTCCCTTTCCGCTGCAATCCTAAAATGGGGGTGTTATAATATGAAACACCACTTCGTGTCGTGATCGCCTTAGCATCGCCCCTCGGGTTAGCGATCGTGTTTCTTGGAAGAGTACCCGAGCCCTAGGGTCGATCATTTAAAGATTTCTTGATTTCGGCCATTTGACTAATCAACAACTTATTCATTTCCTCTTGATTTTTAATGAATTACTTGAAAAACTCATCCGAGGACGTTTGGTTCAAAGCTTGATTTTGATTAATGAAATTTTGTCCTCGGTTGTTTTGATGAAAACATTGATTCTGATTAAGAAAATTCCCATGATTTTGATTTCCATGATTATAATTTCCATGATTAGCATTTTGAAAATTCCCTTGATTCGGGCCTTGATAATTCCCTCGGTTTTGAAAATTTCCCCGATTTTGTCCTTGATTGAAATTTCCCTGATTTTGAAAACCATTGTTAACACGATTTTGATTTTGATTGAATTGATCGTTACGGTTTTGCACATTGTTAACTTGATTTGGTTATTAAAACCGGGTGGTCCAAGATAATTGTTGGAATGATAGCTAAGAAGATTTCGATCTCCTTGTGGTTGGTAACCGTTACCTCCCATATTTGTAGCATAAACGTTCTCATGAGCATAGCCACCGGAGGCTGGGCACTCATAATACGGATGTGGACCACCACACGTTTCATAACTTTGATTAATCGCATTGACTTGACGATTGTTGTTTTGATTTTGATTCGTTTGCAAAAGACGGACAACATCATCGAACTTTTTGTTAAGAGCCACTATTTCTGCATTGGAAGACGTGGTAGATCGTAGCACTCTTCAGGGCGTCTTTTCATAAAAGTACCACCCGCAGCAGCATTGATCGTATCACGATGTCGTAAAGTTAAACCATTATAAAACGTATCAATAATCGTGACAAGCAACATATTGTGATTCGGACATCAATCAATCGAAAGCTTATAACGTTCCCATGCCTCGAATAAGGACTCATCGGGAAGTTGTCGGAAATTGCTTATGTCGTTTCTTAGCTTCATCACCATCGATGGTGGAAAATATTTTGCCAAGAATTTTGAAACCATTTCATTGAACGTATGAATAGAATTCTTTGGAAGTCGATCAAACCAAGCAGTGGCATGTTGGGTCAATGAATATGGGAAGAGATAAAGGCGAAGGGCATCATCGGTGACACCGTTTTGTTTCATACTTTGGGTGATGGTTAAGAATTTATCAAGATGTTTGTTTGCATCATCACCCGGTAAACCATGAAATTGGCAAAAATTTTGGACTTGTTGAATCATGTGATGTTTAAGTCCAAAATCCGCCGCTTCGATATTGACGGGGGCAATCGGGCCATCACGTCCGAACATAGTCAGTTGACATAACTCGTCCATCGTACGGAGATCGGGAGGAGCTTGAGGTCCCACCGGAGGGATCCCGTTTTGTTGAGCACCACCCATCGGTGGGGGTACAACATTTTGACGGTTATTGTTCATTTCCTCAACGGTTAGGAAACGAACACGATTCGTGCTAATATCGTCGAAGTTATTCAAACTCGAAAAATCAACCCGATGATTATGTCGAATAATCCGTTCAGGATCCGAAAGTGGTGAAAGAATATCGTTAGACGAAGAACGGGTGTTCATACACCAAAAAGAAAGTAAAATTTTAAAAAGAAAATCAAAAATTAATTTGAAAAAGGAAAATCTTTTTGGTTTTTAAAATATTTAAACAAAAATTGAAATCAAAATATTTTTGGGTTTTTATATAAAAGAAAACTTAAAAACACAATATTTTTTTTTCTTTTCTTTTGTTTTTATATCACAATATTTTTGTTATCGATTCGTCAACCGAAATCGTTTCCTTTAAATCTACGCGCAGCGAGGCGGGAGAGAAAAATGGATCTCTCTTCAGTCTGCAATTTAATGTCAAGACTTCCGTATTCCCCCGTTATTCGGTTGTAGAATTAAAGAAATCGGATATCGATTAATTACACGATCTCTTTTGCGTTCGAATTTATTTGGTTTACAACACTCTCAAGAGGGAGAGTGAGGATTTTATTTTGTTTTTAGTATTTTTGCAAACACTTTAGGAAAAGTGTTTAATATTTTGAATTTTACTTTTTATATAAGAAAATACGTAAAAGGAAGGTTTTTCAAAATACGNCCTAAGGGTGCAATTTAAATTTTTCTAACCTAAAAATAATAAAAGAAGAATTTTAGAAAAAGAAAATTATTATTTTTGTCTTTTTATTTTTTATTAAGATTTAAAAACTATTTTTGAATTTTAATTTAATTAAAGAAAATTAAACTATTTATGAAATAAAAGATTTAATCTACAAATTTAATTTTTGTTTTAAAATCTTACTAAACTAAAAACTAATTTTAAAAATAAAATTAGAAACTATTTTTGTCTTTTTGTGATTTAATTTGAAATTAAAAATGATTTAAAATTCTAAAAAACTATTTAAAAATGAAAAGAAATAGTAAATGAATGAGAAAAATTATGAAACTTTTAGGAGAATGCTTAAAATATTATTTAAAATCTAGGAAAAATATAAAAAGTGGAAAAATAAGCGGAAAAGTGCTTATTGGCTTAAAAAGCAGTTTCAATAAGTGCTTATTAATAAGCGCTTACCACAAAAACTTATCAAACTTTCACAAAATGATCTCAGTACTCAAATAAACTCAAAAACACTTAATTCAGACCAAAGTTATCACAGAATCACACAAAGGATCACTTAAGCATTATGATTAAGCACTTTTTATTAAGCAGTTTGCAGAAAAAGCTATCACAGGCTCAGACTGGATAGAAGCAACTCTATAAAGCTCAGAACCACTTAATCCAATAAGCTAAACTCACAGATAAGGCATAATAAGCAATTTACAAGATCACTTAATAAGCAGTTCAACAGGCACTTAAAAGAGGCTCAAATAAGCAGTGAAATAAGCACTACAGTCCAAACCAAAAGCAAATCCTAAAAGACATCTATACAAGCTTCAATTTGCCCCAAATTTCAATCAATAAGCTTAAGTAAGCAGCTAGGAAAAGGCTTATGAAGTTGGGCTCATGAACTGGTGCAGGGCAGCTTAATGCTTGAACAGGCAACTTTGCTCCAACTTTTCAATAAGTAAATGAGATCCAAATCCTAATTTTCTTTTTGATTATGATAGATTAGCAACAAGTGAGCACAGAACAACAAATTTCAATTAATTCGAAATTGTATTGGCCAATTATGAGCAACTACTTATTTTGACTTTTTGATTTTTATTTTAGAAAAGTTGACTTAATTGAATTTTAACAGTTCCTAACTGATTACTAATGTAATATTAAACTAATATGGATCTAATTTAAGCTATATTATCCTAAAATGCAACTAATGTATGATTATGCTACTCTAAAAAGTGCAACAGTTAACTGTTAAACTATTTAAGAAGCAGCTTTGACTTTTTATGAAATACCTACTGATTTTATGAACCTATAAGCCTAATATTAAATAATGTGAACTACTGAAACAAAGCAATCTACCAAACTACCACTCTATCACAGGTAGAACCACTGATCCAAACACCCCTGCACTTACTAATTTGCACTACAACTATAGATTCCAAGCCTCAAATCACCACAATAAGTATCAATCTCAGTCACTTAACACTAACTAATATCAGATCAACTCAGAACAACAACAATAATCCACTATATCTCACAATCACAGATCCAACAATGTTATGCAGTCACACTTAGATTTAAACTCAGAACATCATAATTGATTAAAAAAAAAGCTCAAATATCATGCTCTCAACACTGAATAACATCAAACACAAGCAATAAAACAGTAAACAACAACTAACACAGATTTAAACTAAGTATTCAAATTATGCAATAAAAGCTATAAAAATGAAAAGGAGAAACTCACAAGTGGAACCTCAGCTCAAACAGAGGTTTCTCTTCAAATAAGCCTATCTTTGGATAGGCCAACTGCTTCCCTTTCTCAGTTTGGACTATCAAATCAATCTCAGGTCATCATCATCATCATACAGTTGCCTATAGTTGACTGTTTTTGTAAATTTTGAGATGTGTTTGGAATAAGTAACAAACAATGCTCACAAAAGCTAAACAGCTAGTATGAGCTTATGTAAAGAGAAATTTAAGCTTATTGAAGCTTATGTAAAGTTTTTATTTTTTTATTATTTTTTTAATTTTTTGATCTTTTTTTTATATAAGTTGAATACAAGGGAAATAGAAAAGTTTTGTTAAGCTAACATTGACTAGTAAAAGCTAATAGAACAGTGGATTAACTAATAAACTATTTTGAAAACTAAATTGAGATTTAACTAAATAAGACAAAGTATAAAAAGGAAATTGAATTTTATTAACTAAAAAACTTGATTACAATATTGAAAAGAGATTACAATTCAGAAATAAAACTAGCAGAGTAACATTAACATAAAATCTACACATTGATTTGTGAAGAATGAGGAGGTATTTATAACCACGGGGTGAGGGAAGCTCTTAGGGTTTGGAAGGCTCTGGATGCTCATCTCTCAGCCCTCTAATCAATTATGACAACATCCCAATCATTTGTAGCCCTTGGATTCAGTGCCAGCTCTGATTAGCCAATCATTGGCCTCCAATCTCACATGAATTGCCAACGTGTACACGTTTATGACAACATTCCCTTTGCTTGTGTCAGCTGTCAGTCTTCTAGAAGCGTGTGATTGTCCAATTATACCCTTAATTGCAGTGAATTTGGAGGATTGTCACATGAACAGTAAATTAGGGTTCATAGTGTTGAACCTTACACCTTGATAGATCTTTGAGCACACGTTGATCGTTAGCAATGTTTATGTAATCACAAACACACTAAAAGAAAGTCTCCAATACTTGTATTCTAAAGCGGAAACAAACACGAGTAATAACACAGAATACTAAGAACTCTTTGATCCTCTATGGATCTTTTATAAAGCTAAAACTTGTTTTTCAAACTCGTACATAAAATGTAATAAGATGTTCCTTTTATAGACAAGGAACTCTAACCCTAAACCGTTTCACAAGAAACGTATAATCTATAAACTATCAAAGATATGCATTATCTTCTCCTAATAAAACTCATGCATATCCTAACTAAAATACAAAATACGCGGTTTATTTATATCCGCAGAAACACACTAAGCAGAAACTATTCTTCCGCAGAAAGTATCTTCAGCAGATTCCAGCTCTTCAGCAGAATCCATCAGTAGAATCCATCAGCAGAATTCTAACTTAGCATAATTCCCAACAATCCTCCCCTAATCTTGAATTTGACCTGGTTAAGTTCAAGATTCTTGATAGATCTTAACATCAGCAGAAGAAGAGGATTGAGATTGATCAGCAGCAAAGACTCAAAATATCCACATCTCTATGAGTGACCAAACTGTATACTCCATATCTTTGCAGCAACAAATGACATAATGTACATCAAAACATATTAGTTTCATACTATTCTCATCACATCCAGGTGTGTTAACTCCTGTGAGAGGTGAATCATTGAAAATAATGGATTTGATGTCTCTTTACCAATAGCCATCACTACTGGAGTAGCCAAATGTTTAAGTTCAAGAACTATGGTACACTGATAACCATATGATTTTTAGTAAATCATCAACTATAAACGGATTTGAGTTTTCTTTACCTGTAGCCGTTTGCTCAGTACTAGCCAATTCTTAGGTTGAATAAATCACCTTTGGTGAATTGATTACCAAATATGGTTTTCTACTGCCTTTACCACAAGCCATATCCTTGTGGGCTAGTCAATTATTTGGAATCCAAAAAGGAAAAATCCATGGTCAATTGAAAACCATTCAACTCTCAGCTGTGAAGTATGGGTGAGTTGAGTACCCAATAGTTTTGAGCAAACTATTACAGCTATCAACAGATTTGTCATGTCTTTACCAAAGCTGTACCCTTTGGACTAGCCAACTTTTGGATGTTAAAGGCAACATCATGGTAAGTTGATTACCATAAAACAGATGTACAACGAAGTTAATGTTTTTTTTAACTAAAATAGAAGAATAATAAGAAAAACAAAACAAAAATACAACAAAATACCATCAAACAGCTCTGGCTAGCCTGATCCTGCTCTTGAACAATCTAATCAGAGATTCAGCAAACAATCTAGCATTTCCAACTGGATCAGGAGGAATCTCCAACTTGTGTAAAAGCATATTCTCCATTAAAGGCACAGATAAAGGATAATCCTTATCAATGAACATTAGAACCCTTATACCAGTGGTAGTCTCCAAAACATGAACATAAGGAAGAGGGTAAAATTTCCAACATAAAACCTTCCACGTATGGTTATTCTTCCAGACTTCATAACCAGTACTATCAGGAGAAGTAGAATCCATAAGTACTCTAAGATCACCCAAAAGATATAATCCAGCAAATGTTGAAGTATGAGAAGCATAATACTTCAGAACCAAATCATAGAGAGTCAGTAAGTCTTGATGATCCACTAGATGCAAAATTTCTTGCAGAAAGGTAAAAGAAAAAGATGTTCCATCAAGCCTATAAATGGTATTAATCTGTCCATTAGAAGACAGTTCCCAGTGAACCAACACATCTCTAATACCCTCAGGCCAATCATCAGGAGATCCTTCTCTAAGAAATGAAGATTCATCAGCATCTAGATCCACTTCCCTATGCACAGAAGAAGTTGAAACTTTCATCTTTGCCATTCTTTTAGCCCTTCTACCAAGAATATATATAGAATGATGAGAAGAAGGTTCAGTAGCAGAGACATCTGCTGACTCAGGTGTTTCTACTGAAGTATTAACCAATGTAACATCAGCAGTTACTTCAGCAGCTACATTATCATCCATCTGCATCCTAATTTGTGCATCCCTAGCAGCAGCAAGCTCAACTTCTTTTACTTTGATCTCATGAATTCTTGCCAAATCAGCTTGTTGATCATCATGCAAGAGTTTTTCAGCTTCTTCACCCAATCTATCCTCCTTCAGTTGTCTTTTGGTTCTCTTCTTAGAAGGAATATCTTCTTCTACAACCTTTGCTTTACCTTTATCAAGAACAGATGTAGCAACAGCAGTAGTTGTATTAGCAGCAATGAAAACATTATCAGCAGCTGGAGAGAGAGAGACAGCAGGTACAGTAACAGCTTCAATTTCATCCTGCTTTAATGTATGAGAAGAGGATTCTTTACCAATGAAAGACAGAGGATCAGCAAGTTTAGAAGAAAGAAGGCCATCATGATGCATTCTAGTTCTGATTCTATTATAATGAAAGATTAATTGTTCATCTGAGAATGACCAGACTTGCTTCTTAGCCCAAGTATGATTATAAAAGACACTACTCTGATTCTTCACAAATTCCCTCATCATAGTTCTTTGTTGTGCTTGGGTAGGAGGTTTATCTCTCTTTGCTTTAGCTTTTTGAGCTGCAATAGCTTTTCTCTTATCAGCTGCATCCTTTTTCTGTTGTTGTCCAAGGGCCACCATTTGTGCAGAAAAATTATTACTATCAAACTCAGCTCCTAGAATACTTTGAGCTAGAGTGGGATTGGAAGCAGCTTGCATAGTGTAAGAATCCCACTGCTCATCAGTAAAATGGATTGATTGTTCATCCAATTCTCTTTGTCTTTCAGGAGGCAAATTTGAAGTAAATAATGCCTTATTCTCATTTGATCTTCATACTCTTGCAACATCCTAGCCTGCTCAGCTCTTTCCTTATCAGTCACACAATCCGGATCAAGATCTTCTTCAACAAAATTATCTTTTCCCTTGCCAGTAAGATCCACATCAGGAACACTTGGAGATATCTCATCAGAAGAATCATCATGAGAGATATCCACAATTGGAACATCAGCAGATGCATCAGGATAAA
>LBNU01034086.1:6026-71321 GCA_014162995.1 Artemisia annua
TACTTCACAACTATCTACTTCACAACTATCTTCTTCACACCTATCTACTTCACAATTTCTCTACTTCACAACTATTTACTTCACAACTATCTACTTCACAACTATCTTCTTCACACCTATCTACTTCACAATTTCTCTACTTCACAACTATTTACTTCACAACTATCTACTTCACAACTATCTTCTTCACACCTATCTACTTCACAACTTCTCTACTTCACAACTATTTACTTCACAACTACCTATCTATATGCCTTGCTAATCTATCTTCTATCAAGTATTCACCACTAGTTACACAAAGAAATAGATATAATGAATGATGCTCTAACAACTTGGATGTGGAGGTCACAACAAGTTGTAATACTTCTTCTCTTGGTAGATTGAAGTATTCTTCTCTTGCACTTGAAAGGTTGAGGCTTGGATCACTTTGAAACAAAGAGTTATGTATATATGATCAAAGGATTTTAGAGAATAGAAATTAGATGTAGAACAGAAAGTTTTGGGGTGCAAAAGGTGAGAAAAAACGGTGAAATGAACCAGTATTTATAGGGGAAAAAATACTGTTTGGGAGCGTGGGCGGTCCCCTTAATTAGGGTGCCGGTCCCCTTAATTTACTAGCCGGTCCCCTTAATTAATTAAGGGGGCCGCCTAATAAAAAAATGTTTTTTTCTTCAGATTTTTTTGTCTTTTTGTGGGGAAAGTTTTTCCTGAAGAATATAGTCGTTTTTTTGGTAGAAATTTGAATTCAAAATATTTATTTTGAATAAAACATTTTTTATAAATACAAAAATATTTTGTATAAGTTTAAAAATGTTTGTCCCACTTTATAAAAAATGTAAGGTTTGTAAAAATAAAAATTGCTTTGATCATAAAATGCATTAGACCCTTTGTTTATTCATACCTTAAGTGATTTGGATGATAAAGTGAATATTTACGACTAAATACTTGTTTACGTCATAATTTGTAGTTCAATGAGTTTACGTTTTGTGATTATCAAAACATAGAGATATCGATATATGTTAATAATGTTTTTAGGCATTATTTATATCAACATATATGTATAATAGATAAAGTATGTTTACATCGAAAATGTATATTACTATCAACAAGTTTATAAGTAAAGAAAAATATCTTAAAGAAATCACGTATTCTACATTTGGATGTATATGTGGTTTTTGAACTTTTAGGATGATATACATGGAATTATAAAGTTTATGTTCGATATATAAGTAATTTTAAGCTTTTGGGGGACATATACATGCAATTCCCCTTAATAAATTTGATTATTAAGATAATAAATTAACTTTAACGATTGTAACTTTTAATTTTATTCAGTTTATTCAATTTTATGGCTGGTATAAGATTACAACCTAAAGAGACAACTAACAAAAGGTTTCTTGTTATATGTTTGACCTCGTCTTGTTTGTTTGATTTGCGGTTAGTTAGTATATAGTTTTTAGATGTATATATTACTTAGTCCTCTCTATTTATGATGTTACTTGGATTTTATGTTGATTTCAATATATCCTGCTTATTATTAAGAGTTATAGTATTATATTATTCAAATTTGTTCAAGACAAAGCCAATGATCCAGTTTTCTTTGTCTTATCACCTTCGAAGTTATTTGATCAATGGCCGGTTATTAATAATATGTGAATAAATAGTTTTTTTTTTTAAAGAAAATTCTTTTATTATTACTAATAAAGAAAACAAGAAGTTAATTGCCATTATAGATGAGATCAATATATAGTCTAAGTATGAAGTGATTAAATTTTCATCTTTCATTTCATTTTTATCTAATAGCTTCTATTAAATCGAACTATTAGATTTGAGAGAAATTTCGTCACAAATAAAAAGCCAAAATTTCCCAATTTCATTCTCCACCAAAAAATATTTGGGTTTTGATTTTCACAAACATACACACAAACGCACAATCAAAATTGATCATCAAATCAACTTTAATACATTCAATAATTGTTGATTTCAATATAAATATTCGTTGTTGATCGTAAATTTTCAAAATTAGCGATCATTATGTTTTTTTGCTAGAATTTAGGTTCGTAAATATCAATTAACATACAATTGGTTAGATATGAATGATAATTTACATAGAGAATGAAAATCAGGCTATTGATAATGAAAAACATGTTGTTGGTGACAAGAATTGGATTATGGCTACAGAAATCATTTTATTGCATATGCAGACCCGGATCTTGAAAAAGATGTAGTTAAATTTAGGATAATTATTTTTTCTGCTAAACAATCTATTTAGTAAAGCCTACTGTAATATAGATGATTGGTTGTTAAATTTAGGAAAATTTAACATCTTTTCAATAAAATTTAGTTACTTTCATTTTTTTTTATTAATATAATATTTTATTTATTTATTGAGAAAAAAGATATTTTTGAAATAATACATTACTATTTATTGAGAAAAAAGATATTTTTGAAATAATACATTACAAAAAATGAATTTATCGCACTACTATTAATATATACATATCCGCATTAGATAATTAAATGATCGTTTCAAATAATTCTTAGACAATAACTATTTAATTTTTTGTTTTCTCATATGCATATATTAAATTAAAAATTACAAAAACTCTTATGTAGTTAGTTACAAGTTAATCTAAAAATCATTTGAGACAAACATTTAATTATATAATATCAAGATATAGTATTAAAGGTCGTTCGTAAGAAATATTTTAAAATGAATGTCGCTTATATATTCTTTATAATGAAAATAATATATTAAGTATTAAATAATAATAATAATAATAATAATAGTAATAATAATAATAATAATAATAATAATAATAATAATAATAAAATAACAATTAGTAAATTTTAGGAAAAATATAACAGTTAGCTAAATTTTAAGTATGAATCATTTATGTTACAATAAACTTATTACATTGATATTTTTGCAAAAAAGAAAAAAAAAGAAAAAAAAAACTGTTGTTTTAGCTTAGTATACGGCAGTCGAAATTTTATTTAACAAGTTTAGGGTACTATTTTGCACCTGTAAAAATCCATGGCACTAGATGATTCAATTTGTCAATTTCAGGGGTACTAATATGTGTTTTGGCTTATATAATACAACTAGATGAGCATCCGTGCAAAACAAGGGGATTTTATTATGGCAAATAATTATATTTGGGGATTTTGGTTAAGTGTTTTGTCTAAAAAGTCAATCCTCCTTTGGCGAACTTGGCGATCTGCAAATCTTTTTCCCCCTACTTGTTTTTAATTCTAAATGACCAAGTAATTATTGCTTTTTCTTTTAGTCTTTAATTGCATTAAGGATTTTCATGCAAATTGCAAATAGTCTTTGTAAGGTCTTGTTTTTTATTCACTGTTAATATTACTAGTAGTTTGATTATCCTTTTTGGATTATTAAATTACTTTTAATTAGAGCCAATCCAATTCTATCATCACTAGTGAATTAAAGTTTCTGGTCGTTGCTACTGTTGTGGGCTGATGTGTTTGTGAATGGTTTGATTCATGAAGAGTGGGTTTTTGGATTCGGGAGGAGGAGGGAGAAAAAAGAAGAAAAATATATAGTTCCTGATCATGGTGTTGCTGAATCTGTGATCTTCGACCCTACTGTTGTTGTGACTGGGACTATGAATCAAGATTTAAATGTGAATGAGAATCAAGATTTAATTGTGAATAGCAATACTACGAATAGGAATACTACTCATGTAGACCAGGGAGAGGAAGATATAAATTCAATTTTAAAAAAATTTAATGCTAAGATATCGAACATGGAAGGGTTAGGTGATAAATCTGCCGGGAACGACAGTGTATCTCAGCCTAGTGCCTCTAGTTTGAAGAATTTGGAGGGTTGTTCTGTTGGATCTGTTAATGTTCCTCCTAAACCTAGACGTGACCCTAGGTTTGATGCTAAAAAAGAATCTGGTGGTGACCAGCAACCCTTTGATAGTGCGTTACCAGCCAGTAAAGANGTTCATTTTGGACGCTAAGACATTATCCCAAGCAACCCATGAAATCTTTTTATCCGAAGAATCAATACCGTTGAAAAACTTACTACAGATAGATTCCATAGTCTTCAACACGCCTTTTGGAACCTTAAAGATAGACATATAATAAATTGGAGAGGCCCCAAGAACGGATTTAAGAAGTGTCAGTCTGCCGCCTATGGAAAGAGTTTTAACCTTCCATTTAGATAGCCGGGCTTGGAGTTTGTTCACCAGTCCAACCCAAGCCGACTTCCGAGACATACACTCCCCAACCGACACACCAAGATAACGAAAAGGAGTGTTCAACACAGCACACCCGATCCTATTCGCCGCCTGCAACACGACATTCTGAGAAACCCCGACACCCAAGACTTGGCTTTTAGTAATGTTGATCTTAAGGCCCGATGCAAGATGGAAGCAATTAAGAACTTTAACAATATTATGTAAGTTCTGTTCAGACCATTCTCCAATGAACATGGCATCATCAGCATAAAAAAGATGAGAAATATTGACCGAGCCATGCAATTGAACACCTTTAAACAGCCCATCGTCAACAACACGGGAAAAAGAGATATGAAGCGACTCCATAATAAGAATGAAAAGATAAGGGGCCAACGGGTCACCTTGTTTCAACCCACAACAAAGAGGAAACTCAGATGTTGGGCTACCATTAACCAATATGGAAGCCATGGAGGAAGTAAGAGTGCCACGGATCCACCTACACCAATTCGGCCCAAACCCGAACGCTTGAAGGATGTCCAGAAGATAATCCCACCGAACCGAATCATACGCCTTAGCAAAGTCAACCTTAAAAAACATAGCTTGCTTCCTTTTTCGCCTACACCAGTTTAACACCTCATTTAAGATAAAAGGACCGTCCAAAATTTGTCTATTAGCAACAAAGGCCGATTGAGTCTCGGAAACTAAATCGGATATGACAGTAGCCAAACGATTAGCTAAGACTTTCGTGATCACCTTATAAACGCATCCAATCAAACTAATAGGCCGAAAATCATTAACAAACTTCGCATCATTAACTTTAGGAATTAAGGCGATGAAGGACGAATTACACCCCCTTGGAATTGTACCAGACGTAAAAAAATAGTCAACCGCATCACAAAAATCCGCCCCAACAAAGCTCCAATATTTTCTAAAAAATTCAAACGTATACCCGTCGGGGCCAGGAGACTTATTCTCGCCACAGTTCCAAACAGCCCTACGAATTTCGTCCCTCGATACTGCCCTATCCAGCTCATCCACCTGATCCGAAGACAACCGACTATGAAAAGGAGCATTAAGTTTGAGACGATCATGACACGGACGCTGAAATCGAGCTTCGAAATGATTCTTAAAAGCCTCCTTCACAATACTCGGATCAGTACACCAAGTGCCCTCAACGAAAACACCACGAATCGACAACTGAGACCTTTTTTTATTAATAATACCATGAAAGAATTTAGAATTCTCATCACCTTCGATGGCCCATTTGATTTTAGATTTTTGAACCAGGTCCTTAACCTCCAAACGATTAATATCTTGCAACCGTCGGTTTAGATCCATCCGCTTGAGAAGAATGTCATCAGAAACATTTCCCCTTTCCAAGTCTTTATCGATAGATATCAAATCATTCTGTAAAGAGTTCTTTGCGTTATGGAGATGGAACTTTTTATCTTTAACCCATACCCGAATAATAGACTTAAGGTCTTGCAATTTCTTTTTGAACCTAACCATAGCATTGGAATCAGAATGTGAAAAAGACAACCACGCATGCTCCACCATCGAATCAAAACCCTCCATCCTTAACCAAGAATGATATAACCGAAACGGAGTCGGACCGAAATCAGACAAAACTTCCCTCAAAAGAATAGGCCGATGATCGGACAAGTGACGGTCAAGACACAAAGCTGAAATAGACGGACAAAGCGAGATAATACCTTCCGTAACAAGGAAGCGATCTAATTTACTCATTTTGGAGGCTGAGGGATGCGACCAAGTAAACGAATACCCTTCCAAATTGACATCCACAAGACTAGAGGAGACAATAAACCGATCAAAACACCGAGCACTAGAAGCATTGAAAGACGAACCAAGTCTTTCATCCATAGTCCGAACATCATTAAAGTCGCCCATTATAATAGCTTCGCCGTTCCATCTCTGTACGAGATTGGATAAAAAATCCCAAAGAGCCCTTTTGCTACCAGGCTGTTGAGGAGCGTAAACCGCCACCAAAAGAATCTTAACATTACGAGGTAACCAGGTACCGTAAATAGCTATAAAGTTATCAGAAATAGTAGCGCCATCTTTCTTGAAGATAGAGGCCTCCCAAATACAAAGAATACCACCGGAATTCCCTAATGAGTCACTGGTAACAAAATCAAAGTTTGAATTTCCCCAAAGGGACTTAACGTCCATATGAGAAATACAGTCCATCTTTGTCTCTTGCAGCGCTAAAAAATTGATCCTATGCTTACAATTTAACTCCTTAACCCACTCCTTTTTGGTCTTGTGCCCAAGACCTTGAATATTGAGAGAGAGAATATTCATTTAAGAACATCTGCATCTCCTTGTAAGCCAATAATGCGTTCCATATCTTTCAAACACCCATCCAAATTATAACCCATAGAATGTCCAACCCGAACCATGTCATCCAAAATGTCAAGAATAGATCCGCCATTATGAGCTTTATGGGTAAAGGAAGAAACTGATTCTCCGTTAGAGAAATCATGGACCTCCTGCGAATGTTCCATAACCTTAGCATCTACCCTAGACATATTCGCCATGTCTTCTCCATTAGTAGGACCATCGTCACAAGTCTCACCAACATTAGCGTGCGTCACAGGAGGGGTAAAACCAGGAGGATGCGATAAAGAGGTACTCGCATCACGAACGCCTTTAGCGGGAAGTTTAGACAATAAATCATAAAAGCCAAACGGATCCTCTGATTGTTGTTTGTCCGTCTCCTTACCATGGCCATTAACATTACCTTCATCCACATTATCACTGAAAACTGTCTCGGAGACACCATCCACATTACATTCATCATCTGATTCGACATCACTATTCTGCACCCCATCATTAAGAATTCTAAAACCATGCTTTGATTCGTCATCCGAGGTATAACCAGACTCCTTATGCTCAAGAAAACTCGGATTCCAAGTAAAAAGTTCCTTCGCCCGAGCCACGAACAACTTACCTTTAAAAACCACCTTGAATTTCTCCAATATAGTTTCTGGTTGTTTAGTTAAGATGCACAACCGCTTACGAGCAAAAGAGGAGCCAAAGTTATCCTCAATATCCAAAGCCTCACCCCATTTGTTACCAATCTTGGCAAACGTTTCTCGAGACCAAACATGAAGTGGAATACCTTCAATGTCCACCCAAACAACTCGTTCATCACTAACAAAATCATTATAGGCGTTAAGAAGCGTACAGAACCAAGAGTTAACGCCTACATGATCCAAAAACTTTTGCTTAGAACCCTCGCTATCCAATTCTATCATCACCCATAACCCACCTAAATACGACAGTTTCACATGCTCAAAACCTTCCTTAGCTAATAGAATTCGTAGGTTAGGAATGGAATTACTATCTTTCACACGCCCCATGACATGACATGAGAGATCACGTTCAACAGCACATAAATCATCCAAAACCAACGCTAGTGGGGAAGATACACGAGCAACAGAGGCATTCAAAGGTGGAAAGTCTTTAGCAGCAAAACCAAATGACCCAAGTGTACCTTGCCCATTGGATTGAGAATGCCCCGATGATTTTACAGGTGCCCTCTCACGAATATTGTTCTCTTTCAAAGGTGCCCTCTTAAATCTTGCAACATTGGCATGTAATTTAAGACGATTATTCCAAATCGTGCACAGATTATTCACCAACCTCTCAACATCGAAAACATTAATAAACCGAACAAACCCATACCTTTTACCAGCTTTCGATCTTTTATTGGGAATAAAAGTATCCACAACATGTCCGTATTGCTTGCAAGATTGGAACAGGTCTTTAGCAGAGAACGACTCGGGGAAATTAGTAACAAATATAGATGTAGAAATCTTAGCTACATCATCCTCCTTAGTTCTATAGTTACCCATAATAAACAGCAGCGAAATCAAAAAAAAAAAGAGTGATTTTTTTTTTTTTTTTTGAAAATATTTGGATTGAAGGGAGATCTTTAATCTTGAAAATAGAATTAGGTTTATGTGTAATTTGGATTTGAGTGATGAAAAATGGTTTAATTTTGGGATTGAATTAATGGATTTGAAGGAAAAAAATTTAGGGATGGTCCAGTGGAAAGCTTGACTTTTATATGACTGGCCTAGTGGCCTTGTCTTTGTAGTATCAAGTGCGATCTCCATATCTTGTCTGGCTGTTGTGGTAGCAAGTGCAGCTGCAACAATTCTTCGAAAGAATCTTAAATACTTTATCAACAACAAATACTGAATTCTGGTGATCAAAGCTGCTAGCCCCACAAATGTGTACGCAAGGTTGTTACTATAACTCTATCATGGGAAGGGATCCGACAAGAAGAAAACTTAAAATAAGAAGAATAAGAAGGATTTCTAGCCACACATTTCAAATAAGGGGGAGATTTTTAAGGAGAGATGCATCTATTTTTGTAGGTGCATCTGAAATGTGTGGTTGTGGTTTCTTCTTACCCTTCTTATTTTTATTTTTCTTCTCATTTGATCCTAACTCTATATATCATTCCAACCAAAATCCATTTTTTTCAATCATTTTTTGCTTGCATAATATTTACACAGAACCCGCGACAACCATAAGTATAAGCAAACCAACCGAGTGTGTAGTTGTCCCCCAAGGTTATTCTAACCAGATGCATGGATAAAGACACAAAAACTTGATACATATAATCCTATCATATTCTTTTTACTCATCTCTCCTAAACCCTAAACCCTAAACCCTGCTCCTTTTTCGACTTTATTGACGATCAATACACGTTTTGATTCCTTTTTCGACTTCAACAAACAGGTATGCAATTTTGCGTTAGCACTATCTTATTCATGAGTTATGAGTATTGATGTCTTAATTTTAGGTTTCTACACAAATATTCGAACACCAATAAAACCAGCATTACTGGTGGATATCATTTAAATATCTTGATTCCTTGGTTTATATACTACGTATAATTGTTTATTCAAAACAGATGAGGATATAATGATATATAACTATTTTTTATTTTCTTTTTGTTTTCTTGCGAGAATCATCTTATCTGTGAGAAGTGAGAGAACCACCAAAAACATACATGCACGCCTTTTAAAATAAAATAAAAATACATGCAAATCATTAATAATCGTAAGTATCCACCTATGTTCTTCAATGTCATCATGAACTCATCCTCTTTTTTCACAAAAACCTTACACACGGCCGCAATATTGTCGTTGCACGGCTAATAAGAACATACATGCACACCTTCAAAGAAAATTTTTGTATTTCCAATTTCTTATCAAATTCTTTAGAACAACTATGTTTTTTTTTTTTTTAAACATATATGTTGTTTTTAGAACATATGTGCAAAAATACAATTATTGAAGGCGTACATATATGTTTTTGGTGGTTCTCTCAGTTCTCGCAGATAAGATGGTTCTCGCAAGAAAGTCTCACCTCCTAATAAAACTTGTTAATACATCATTATTTTATTTTTTTGTTTCTTTCTAAAATATAATGATTCGGTCTTATTGTGAACACAAAACAAGTTTGCAGTTTCCAGTTATGTAAAAAAATGAGGGGATTTATTTATTTTTTTAAAAAAAAAGTTCATTTGACAATGTTTTCTATATTTGAAGAAGACTAGTTGGATACCCGTGCACAGCGGCGGCGATAAATATAGTTATATTATAAATATAGTAAATGAATTGCTAGCCCAACTCTTTTCGCAATTCCTTACCCCCTTAGTGAATTCGTTTAACAATACTCCGAATGTATATGTGTTAGTTGTATGTGTTTGCTTGGGTTTCCCGTAGCTTTCCCGTAACATCATTATTCTCGCATATAAAAAGACCCTCGCAATATCTAACCGGTCAAACACTCCCTCCAAAAGTATATGATTTTGATGAATCAAGATTGTATTGATTGAAATAAAGGTTAAAGTTATAAAAATTTGAATCAAAATAAAATAAACCCACTAAAAACATAAAAACTAAAAACTTATTAAAACATATCAAAATGGATGTTGAATTAAAGAGCGCAAAATTTTAGAAAATATGGTGAAATTAAATCATAAAAGATAGATATTTGAATTTGAAAATAAAGATAAATTTTTAGTTGAAAAGTGACACATGTCACTCCATGATTGGAGCTCCTTATCTTAATTTTTGGTGGAGCCCACAACTTAAATGCTTTATATAGTAGTATAGAAAAAGGAGGTTGTAAGGGAAACAAATTTTGTGAGCAAATATTTTTAGCCCAATTTTGAGAGAAAAAGTAAAGAAGCCCCAATTTGAGTGAAAATATTTTACTCCGTCCTTTTTCATTTTCTTTCCCTCTTTAAGTGATACTCAAGAACACAACTTTTTCTGTTTCATTTTATTTTCTTTCCTTTTCTTTCTTAAGTGATACACACAGTTTTTTTTTTTTTTTTTTTTTTTTTTTTTTTTTTTTTTTTTTTTTTTTTTTTTTTTTGTTACATGTTTTTTTTTTATGTGTGATTTTTTTTTTTATGTGTTTTTTTTTTTTTGTTCTTTTTTGTTTATGTTGTTTTTTCTTTTTTTTTTTTTTTTTCTTACTTTTTTTTTTTTTTTTTTTTTTTTTTTTTTTTTTTTTTTTTTTTTTTTTTTTTTTTTTTTTTTTTTTTTTTTTTTTTTTTTTTTTTTTTTTTTTTTTTTTTTTTTTTTTTTTTTTTTTTTTTTCTTCGGGTTTCTAATTTTCTGTGCTAGTTATTAATTATAAGTAGTGTGTATTTAGTCTTGTTGTCCCTGTGATGATAGCCTAGTGGGGTATAACGCGGAATTCACTAACTTAAATTACATCAGGTTGTTATACAATTTTCCTCACATGTTGGCCGTAGGGGACCAGTCGGTGCAAGGCCACGAGTGGGGGGTCATCCCTCCCATTTAGTGTACCTTTTTTGTATTTAGTATTGTGTAGTGTATTTTGAATTGTTATGGTTTGAGTAATCTGTGGGTTGTTCTTGTTACTGTCGTTGTTGAGTTCGAATCAGTATTGTTGACACATTGATGACATGTCTAGTTACATCTGGTTTTTGTTTGTGCTGCTGCTCCTCACAAACTCGCAATCTGTTTGTCTTTTTGTTCTCTGACTCTCTCTTTATTTTTGGCTAAACGAAGTGATCACGATTAGAAAATGAAAGATTCCATCTGCTATACTAGTTAAAGATTCAACTTTTTATGTGAAATGTGCCATGAGTAGAAACATTTTGATGGTGTCCTTTATTCTTTTGTTGCATTTGTTACTATTTGAAACTAGTTGATATCTTTTCCAAGCGAGTGAGTTTAAAATCTTAATAATTGGAAACGTTGCATGTGAAGTACTAAAATTTGAACTATTAATTTGATAGATGAAGCACGTGGAATCATTTACCTTATTCAGGAACATGTTAAAGCAACAAGATATTACATGGTACCCATTGCGATTGCTTGGTCTGTATTTTGGACCCAAGCAAGTCGGTGTCGCGGTTTCAGATGTTGAAAGTGGACCTGCCAAAGCTTGTTGGTATGAACTGATTGCAACTTCACAATTATCTTATCAGTATAGCATATGATATTACCATAAACTCAAAGTTCTTTACTCATATATTTGTGATGGAAACGAAAACAGATTGTAGCTATTGATTTATTTCTACTTTAGATCTATGTTTGTTAGTGGATTGTTTTGAGATACAAGTGCACAAATGTCTCATATATCGGTATGATTGTCCCTTTCTTTTTCTCTATTGTCACTCTTATCTTTTGATTTTTGTTTTATACGAGAATTGATTGCAATATGCATGACATAATTATGCCCTTTTTTTATATGCTGCAGTGTTATGGAAAGGGAGGAAAGCGATGTCATGGCTTTTAAATTTCAACAGCTGGTTAGTTTGCCAATTTATAGTTTTTCTAGTTACTCGAATTGCTCTGATTCAATTGTAAAGTTTTGGCATTATAAAAGCTGATCAACAAGACAACTTCTTTTTTGATGATTTAGAAGCATGTGATAGTGAACGAATCTTCATTCTCTTTTTCCTTGTGCAGATAAGAGACCTATCTGTGGCGGGCGTTATAGTTGGATTACCAACTAACGCACGACATTATAATCCAGAGGTAATTTTCTATCTGATAATGTAAGTTCACTGTCTTCTGTTGCGCCTTTTTAAAGTTTTGCTTGCACTTTACAACTTCTAAAAACAAAATATCATTCAAAACTGAATATGGGGTTTTGCCTGATGGATAATGCTCTGATGAGGTTTTCAGATTTGATCTAAAATTGGAATTCATCTTGCATTTGTTTGTCTTTGGCAGAGTTATCTAGACACTGTGAGAGACCCGTATGCATTTTCCGAGTGATGACTGATGAGCATCACTCTTCTGGATTATCAAGAAGCATATGACAACAAGAGCTTATTACTGGAACTTAATTGATGTTAGATGTTTATTTAAATGTAATGCCACTAGAATATTTATGGTTGAGAATCACTCGTAACTTTGAGTGGTATCATTGGTTTCTTTTTAAGTTTTTATTGACGGAATAATAGGCATTCTTTGTTTACTTGTTTATCTTGACTATTTAAAGTTATCATTGTGTGTTAAGAATTAAGAAATGCAAGTGACCTAGAATAGCAAAATGGATGGAAACTGTCTTTTGGTAGTGGACAATGGAAGTTAATGATAATACACATTAATGGTATAAAAATAAAACCATTGTTTAGGTTGAATGATTAATTTGTAATTTAGTTTTGATGTTTTGTTAAGAACTAGAAAGGTACCCGCGCGTTGCAGAGGTGGGTAAAGTTTTTGATGACGAGCAATGCTTTTATTATATGTGTTTTCCACTTTTACATGACAATAACATCACGGGTAGCGATAATTCTATACTAGAATAACTTTATTTAAGTGATAACAAACTTTTTTTTGGTTTACCATACATGTACAGAACTGCACCAGTTGCATTTTAAACTTCGTACACCTTACTTCATTAAACTACTCGCCAAGAGCCCTTAAAAGCATCAACGAATTAACATATGCCTACAACTAAACGACCTTACACAGCCATCTTAATGATTCACATACTACCATACTACTACGAGTATTAACAAGAATACCTAGGAGAAGCCACACAGACATACAGTTAACAATTGTCAAGGACCCTGCATGCATTTCTTCATTGATATGGTTATGGGTCTTCATGCCTCGGGAGCTCAGGGTGGTTCTAAATGAGTGACGAGTGAGCTGTTTTACCTTTGACCTTTTTTTGTAGCAAGGGCAGCCAAGATGGTGACTGACGGTGGGTGTGGCCACTGTGGCGGCAAAAATTAATGGTCTCGAGAGAAAAAAATATATTTTGGACCATTTTTCGATTTGTGTGTCATCCTTGCGAAATCGCAGAACTGGGACAAAGAAAAAGGTTCCGGCTGGTCGAGAAAAAAATTTGGACCATTTCTCGATTTGTGCGTGTCATCCTTGCGCAGGGGCCATGCTAATCTTCTCTGTATCGTTCCAATTTTATCGGATGTCCCCGAGGGGACAAGAGTTGTTGCCCTTTGTCCACCTTATAAAGCAAGAAAATAATCTCATTATGGGCGATGTGGGATACACTACCCACTTTAGTAACTTGCATAAAATTTGGATTTCTTATAAGTTGCTCATGTCAATCGGTTTGATTCTATTTTATTTCTTGATGAAAACAAATTAACTAATCTTTTGCAAACCAGTTAAGGATGAAAGGAATGAAGACGAAGAAAATTATATAAGTTATATTTCTGCTCAAACAGGATAAATGGTTAGAAGTTCAAATCTTAGCTGAAGATAAAACGGATTAAAAGTAGTTTATAGTTTATTCTAATTCTTGAATCCTTTTATGACTTTGTGATCATATTTAGTACCTTAACCCATTGGTTATTTATAGATGTTGGACAAATAAATAAAAAGTGATGGTGTATCAATCTGACTCTTGATGTCGAAAGAAACAAGTTGTTCGAATTCCAAATATATATTGCGTGTCTCTCCCACTTTGCCGCGCTTTCAAAGTTTAAGTCGTTGAGCAAAGGTTTAAGATATAGATTACGGTGACTAAAGTGTCAGTAACCCGACAACTTAGAACTTTTGTTTATGTTTCATTGACTTAAACTTTTTGTTAACTATTTTATAGTTGAGATGTATCATCAATCTTTTATATAATAAAAGAATTACATCATTTCAGAGTGTTTTTGCAAATCCCTTCTCATTGAAAAAAAAATTGGACCAATAGGAGAGCTTGATTTTGCCACGTAGGCGAAATCGAGCGACGTGATTGACCAATAAAAAGTCAAAATTGAATTGATTTTGGTCAAACTTTAATAAATTTGGTGGAGAATTTGATTAAGGAAAATAACACATAAAAATATAGGTGNGGATAATGCTCTGATGAGGTTTTCAGATTTGATCTAAAATTGGAATTCATCTTGCATTTGTTTGTCTTTGGCAGAGTTATCTAGACACTGTGAGAGACCCGTATGCATTTTCCGAGTGATGACTGATGAGCATCACTCTTCTGGATTATCAAGAAGCATATGACAACAAGAGCTTATATATTACTGGAACTTAATTGATGTTAGATGTTTATTTAAATGTAATGCCACTAGAATATTTATGGTTGAGAATCACTCGTAACTTTGAGTGGTATCATTGGTTTCTTTTTAAGTTTTTATTGACGGAATAGTAGGCATTCTTTGTTTACTTGTTTATCTAGACTATTTAAAGTTATCATTGTGTGTTAAGAATTAAGAAATGCAAGTGACCTAGAATAGTAAAATGGATGGGAAACTGTCTTTTGGTTGTGGACAATGGAAGTTAATGGTAATGCACATTAATGGTATAAAAATAAACCATTGTTTAGGTTGAATGATTAATTTGTAATTTAGTTTTGATGTTTTGTTAAGAACTAGAAAGATACCCGTGCGTTGAGGCGGCGTGTACCCTGCAACAGAAGTTTTTGACGAGCAATGCTTTTATTATATGTGTTTTTACACTTTTACATGACAATAACATCATGGGTAGCGTTAATTCTATACTACGGAGTAGAATAACTTTAAGTAATAACAAACTTTTCTTGGGTTTACCAATTATACAAAATTGAAACTGCAACTTTTTGTGCAGTCCATATATGTACAGAACTGCACCAGTTGCGTTTAAACTTCGTACACCTTACTCATTAAACTACTCGCCAAGAGCCCCTAAGAGCATCAATGAATTAACAAATGCCTACAACCAAACGTCCTGACACAACCAAGTTGATGATTCTCATACTACCATACTACTAGTATTAACAAGAATACCTAGCAGAAGCCAAACAGACATACAGTTAACAACTGTCAAGGATCCTGCATTTCTTCATTGATATGGTTATGGGTCTTCATGCCTCGGAAGTCAGGGTGGTTCTAAATGAGTGACGAGTGAGCTGTTTTACCTTTGACCTTTTTTTGTAGCAGGGGCAGCCAAGATGGTGACTAACGGTGGGTATGGCCACTGTGGCGGTAAAAATAAACGGTCTCCAGAGGAAAAAAAAATTTGGACCATTTCTCGATTTGTGCGTGTCATCCTTGCGCAGGGGCCATGCTAATCTTCTCTGTATCGTTCCAATTTTATCGGATGTCCCCGAAGGTACAAGAGTTGCTGCCCTTTGTCCACCTTATAAAGCAAGAAAAGTATCTTACTATGGGCGATGTGGGATGCACTACAAATTTTTTGTGTTTAATATTGTTACATTAATGGACTTGCATAAAACGGATCAAAAGTAGTTTATAGTTTATTCTAATTCTTGAATCCTTTTATGACTTTGTGATCATATTTAGTACCTTACGCCATTGGTTATTTATAGATGTTAGAAAAATAAATAGAAAGTGATGGTGTATCAATCTGACTCTTGATGTCGAAAGAAACAAGTTGTTCGAATTCCAAATCTATATTACGTGTCTCTTCCAATTTGCCGCGCGTTCAAAGTTTAAGTCGTTAAGCAAAGGTTTAAGATACAGATTACGGTGACTAAAATGTCAGTAACCCGACAACATAACTTTTGTTTAGGTTTCGACTTAAAACTTTTTGTTTAACTTTTTTATAGTTGAGATGTATCAGCATAGCATAACAATTAAGAACATCAATATTTTCATTGTTGATTCACATCCAGCAAATTTTTTGTTACAAATTGATCATCAACTGTAATCAATCACATTGTTTTACAAATGAATGATTTTGTCACAATAACGGATTAGAAGCATGAAACATAAACAAAATAAAATATCACATTTCCAAAAGGCCTCCACAATTGCAAACATTCAAACTATAAGCATAAATTTTCTTCTTTTTTTTTCCATTATATAACAAAAAGCAAATCCTTCTACCAAAAAAGCAGAAATACAGATGGCAAACGCCAAAAGTATAATTTTACTTATTTTATCAAGAAGTTAAACACCAAATTACATCCCATAAAAAAAGAACACATAACTTCAGCTTCTCAAAGAAGGCAAAAGGAGCGATCATATCGCACGATTGCTTGATTCTCAACTATCTGTGCTTGCTATAATGCTCACGATCACGTCCCCTTTCATGGTCTCGATCACGTTCACGCTCTCTAACAGGAGAGGACTCGTATCTAGAAGGTCTCCTCTTGAAATGCCTATCATCGTCACTAGATTCATAGTCTACGGTTTCAACAGCAGTTTTGCTGCTGCTCTTTCTTGAGACAGGTGCAGACCCGCCAGCAGATGCAGCTTCAGAGGAGCTAGACGTTTTGCGTTTCTTGGAAATTTTCTGTTTTTAAACGATAATACTATGTAATTTATTTTTTTTTAAAAAACCCCGTGCGTGCACAGGTATTATAACTAGTAGCATAACAATTAAGAACATCAATATTTTCAATGTTAATTCACATCCAACAAATTTGTTGTTACAAATTGATCAACTGTAATCACATTGTTTTACAAATGAATGATTTTGTCACAATAACGGATTAGAAGCATGAAACATAAACAAAATAAAATATCACATTTCTAAAAGGCCTCCACAATTGCAAACATTCAAACTATAAGCATAAATTTTCTTCTTTTTTTTTCCCATTATATAACAAAAAGCAAATACACTTCTACCAAAAAAAGCAGAAATACAGATGGCAAACGCCAAAAGTATAATTTTTTACTTATTTTACCAAGAAGTTAAATACCAAATTACATCCCATAAAAAAAGAACACGTCACTTCAGCTTCTCAAAGAAGGGAAAAGGAGCGATCATATAGCATGATTGCTTGATTCTCAACTATCTGTGCTTGCTATAATGCTCACGATCACGTCCCCTTTCATGGTCTCTATCACGTTCACGCTCTCTAACAGGAGAGGACTCATATCTTGAAGGTCTCCTCTTGAAATGCCTATCATCATCACTAGATTCATAGTCTACGGTTTCAGCAGCGGCTTTGCTGCTGCTCTTTCTTGAGACCGGTGCAGACCCGCCAGCAGATGCAGCTTCAGAGGAACTAGACGTTTTGCGTTTCTTAGAAGCTGCAGCAGCTGCTAAAGCTTCTTCCTCAGGGAAACTGATGCGAGAGAAGACACTCGGCTTATGTTTCCGATCACTGGCTGCACTTGTTGCAGTTGCTGCTGCTGCTGGTGCAACTGTCTTGGAATCGGATGTTGCTGGTGCTTGGGGAGGTTTTCTAGTAGATGATGACTCTGAATGGCGATGACTCTTGGGCTGTTGTGAGTGTCGGTGGTGGTGGTGTGTGTCATCGTAGTCGTCATAATCATACCGATCACTAGAAGATTTTCTTTTTGAGGAGACACGTGAAGGAACATCACGGATGTCGTCACGAGAATATCGACCCTCAGGTGACGGCCTTTCGGATCTGTGACGGTGACCATCACTGCTCGGTGGTGGAAGTCTCTGGTAACCAACAAAAAAGCAGAATATATAAATCAGCTTACGACGCAGTGAGAGTAAACAATAATAACATGAGTAGATCACAAAAATCATCCCAGTGTTGGTTAAAATAACTCGTTACACCTCGATACTATTCGCATAAATGGTCCCTAACCGCAATGTTTGCTTTAACTTTTGGTCCCTCAAGTATATAACTAATTTCGCTTTTGTCCCTGAAGGAAGGGTAACAGACAAGGACCAAAAGTGAAAGCAACCAGTACAGTCGGACCGTTTATGCAGATAGTATTGAAAAGAGACTCATTCGGACGATTAGTGTAATTTACGACAGAAATAATATTGACCACTACATACACTTTTCGACTTCATTGGAGGAGCATCGTCAATGTGGCGTCCCTCTCGGTTGAAATCCCGCTCTTTTGGTAACTCTCTGCTGCTGTAAGAAGTTGAGCTAATAAGTTACACAATCTCAAGGACATTTTGGTATGTGGTCTATATTTTTTGCAAAAGATGAACGTAAAAATGATCATGAATTACCTTCCAGTTCCATTACGTTTCTCAAAATCACGCTTCCGCTTTAATTCAGCTCTCCGTGCTTCAAATTCCTCTCGACTCATAGGCGGCCCACCAGGCCCACCACCATTCATGCCCATCCCCAACTCCGCAAGATCCCTGTGTCAGCATATATTATAGAACTTAAGCTGATGTTCAAGCAAACAACGCCGT
Source organism: Artemisia annua (assembly GCA_014162995.1). Classification (NCBI taxonomy): domain Eukaryota; kingdom Viridiplantae; phylum Streptophyta; class Magnoliopsida; order Asterales; family Asteraceae; genus Artemisia; species Artemisia annua. The sequence continues at coordinate 24,823 of LBNU01034086.1, forward strand.
TAGCATAAACAAAAAGAATAATACCTTTGAGGTGGCATAAAAGGGGGCATCATCATCCCTGGAGCCCCGAAAGGATCTTGAGGAAACATGCCAAAAGGAGGAACATCCATTGGGCCCCCAAATCCATAACCATTCATATATGGCATGCCACCAGGATAAGGGCCCATAAATGGATCCATACCAGGCTGCATACCGTTCCAATATGGATTATAAGGATTAGGACCAGGAGGCATCATATAGTTCTCGGCTGGAAAGTCCTGTCTCCACTGCATCTCTGCTGCTGCAAGAATTAACATACAAGAACATGTTAGCAATTCAATCTTAATTTAAACTTTTACACTTCAAAAAGTCTCAAGGCGATTAGAAGCTTACCATTCATAGGCATGACTTTCTTCTTTTTCTTCTTCTTAACTGAAAAAGAAAACAGATATAAAAACAAAATGTAAGCCTGATAATATACCTAATTCAATAGACCAACAGTAAACTAATATAGTCATGCAGATACACTCATGATATTAGGAGGAAAAGTTGACCCATTTACTTATAAACATTCCATTGAGGTATGTTCTATCTCTAATGGTCATACTGTAACAGGCAACAAAGAAAAACATTAGCTAAATTTTGGAACAGCTCAAATGGGTTAAACAGGTTGAAAATGGCCAATTAAAATATACGTAGTACTAGTATATCATAAACCCTCCTAAAGTAATTTATTCAGATATTCATTTTGAAGTATTAAACTTCTGTCATCATATTTAACACTAGTTGCAAACTGAAAATGCAACTTTTTTTGGGTGACAAGTGCATCGGGCCATCTCAAACTGGTCCACCTTGAACAGTTATTCAACCTACTAATTTTGCTCTTTGAAATATGCCAAATTGGTTTTCTATATGTATGCAGTTGATAACACTCTCATGGATTTTGGGAAATTTACCTGCTTCGGTAGGACCTTGCTTCTGCTGCACTTCATCATCAGCAGGTCGAGCACTTCCCTGTGATGCTGGTTCCATCATACTTCTCGATTCATATGTAGCTTCAGACACATCAGGGGCTTTTGTGACTTTTGCCCCGGAAGCAGCCTGCTGAGCTACAGGAGCCACCTCATGTTCACTGGGAGCCGGTTGCATCTTTGTAGTCTCCCCGTTCTGTAGTGGAGGTTGCTCCCCCTTGGAAGCTGCGGAACGTGAAGGGGATGGAATCTTAGGCTGTGGTGGTGCACATCTAGCAGACTCCATATCTTGAACATGATAAGCACTGCCCCCATTTTCAGCACTGCTGTTATTTGATTCCAGAATTCGGTTTATTGTATCCCGTACTGTTTTATTAGGCAAGAGATCATCTGCCAGCACATTTGTAGCACCACATACACAGAATGATTTATTTATAATGTGATCTCGTATACCTGAAAATATAATTAAGATAAACAGAATCAAATATCCATAGAAAAAAACACGCATGCACAAAATAAAGAAATCAACATAACAGAATAGGGATTGAGGGGGTCCAAATTTGAAAGCTTAAGAACTTACATTTATCACAAAAACTTCTGAAACAGCACTTGCTAGTGAGAACAGCATCTTTCATAACTTCTTTACACAGAGGGCAGTGAAGCTCAGGGGGGAGATCACCAACAGTACGAGTAGAAGGCATACCTTCGATCTCCTTCTCAAAAGCAGCCCTGTTATAAGCATTAAGCATACAAAAGTTAGGTCCATAACACACACAAGATTTTTAAAAAATCTAAGGAAAACAAATAGCAAAACCTACTCATTCGGCTTCAAAACCGCTACGGCACCACTAGGTAATGCATATGAACCATCTGGGGTAGCCATTAACATAGATTTAGGAATACCAGTTGGAGGCTTTACTCTCTTGATATCGAAATTTGGATCGCCATTTGTGGGACAATGCTGAATAAAATGACCAGGGGTTTTGCATCTGTGACATATATAGCCTGGAGGTGGTGTTTTTCGCTCAAAGCCGCCATTGCCACGACCTAACAAATAAAAAATATGTGATTCAGTTTTACATGAACATAAATAAGAACATAGAAGTTGCAAATACACCTTAGTGTAGCAGGGAATGTTTGTTTGCTTTCACAATTAGCAGTGTTCAATGGTGTTACTCCCTTCATCCCCAAAATTATTGCCCGCATATATAAAGTAGGTCTAACAGATTAACTTTCCACCCTAGCTGGGATTGCTTTCACAAAACTCGCAGAAAAACATTTGATAATTGGTCAGAGGATAAAGCTATCATTCTGCTAAATATAAGTTGTGATGATTATACATTTATACTTTCCTTAAACTGTGTTTTTATCTAAACGACGATTATTTTGGGACGTCGGGAGTATCTTTATTACAACAAACAGCATTTTTTAGTCATTAGGTGTCAGTGCCAAGTTTGAGATTAACAGACCATAAGCTATTAACCTCAAAATGAATAAAGCCACAACATTCGTCACATATACTTTATTGAGTAAATAACATCAGCTATATTCAAAAAACAGGTAAACAAACAGATAATTACCAAAACCACCACGTCCACCCATTCTACCACCCATACCACGCCCAAAACCTCTGCCACCACCAAAGCCATCAAAACTTTGCCTGCAAGTTCAAAAACTAGCATTACTCCACCATTATGAAATTATATAATCAGCGAAAATAATAGTGAAGGAATTTTGAATGGAAATCTCACTGTTGCCAATCCAAAGCTGGTGTGTCGATTAAGGCCTGAATTTTGCTGTCCTCGTCAGCTTTGCTAGGAGCAGTAGCATCCTGATGCTGATTATTAGCCATAACTGGAGCAGCTTCAGGAATTTCATATAAATCATTTCCAAATTCATCGTATTCTGACCCATCAAGCTACAAAACCCGAAAAGGAAATCAATTTATATTCCAAGTGTTAAATGTATAATCTTGATCTATGACCAAGTTCCTACAAATATTATTATGCTAAACAAAGCTTACATAGTTGTTGGTTACAGAAAGACCAGCTCCTGAAAAGTTACTATTTGCCTGTTGTCCACTATTCAGCTCGTTAACCACATTCGGTCTGCAATGTAAATCACAAAAAACAACTCAACTAATGTCCTAGAGGCTAGAACTTGACTCTCATAATCGACCATCCAACAAGCACAAAACTTTTGAAGTTTTAATAAACCACCAGCTGTTTATGTGACCATCAAAAGAGGTGGTCAAACCTAAGCAGTCAAGCCTAACCCACCAGTATATACGATAACTTTTAAAAAGACCAAAAACAAATTATTTAAAATTCAAAGGTTTTGAAAATGTACTCGGCTTGTTCAGTAACGGGTGCTGTAACAATAGGCTTGCGAGGCTGTCCAGGAATTCGACGTATTAAAACAGAAGTATTTTTTGGTATCAACATGTCTTCGTCAATATATTCTGAAATTACAAAATAGAACATTTCTGTGAAATACTATAAATAGATCAATCCATTTCAACTTACTACAATATAAACCCTTATAGTACCCCAAAAGGACAACCTATCTGCACAATTTAGAACATTATTACTAGCTATTTTTACATTAGTTTGCATGTGTTCATGTCTACTAAAGGGTATGTTTGGAATTGCATACTTTCAGCTTATGCTTGTGGCTCATAAGCACCTACTCATCTGTTTAATTAAAAGGGCTTGTTACATCAATATATAAAGCATAAAATCCAATAATCCGAAGACTTCAAAAGTCCTTTCTTTTGATTTAAAATAACGCAATGAGCCAATAAGCACATAAAATATACAATCCCAAGCACCCCTTAAATACAGATCTGCAATAGTTGACCACCAAATAGTCTTGGTCAATGCAGATAAATGTAAACTGACTAAGACATATTCTACTTCCCCCAGCCTACTGAAAACCAGCAGACCATTCATAACATAAGTATACTTTTAAAAACATTATCTTTATCAATAAAACCCCCTTTTTCCCTAATAACGTTTAGGGTTTTGTTACACATAGACATTTTGACTATGTTAAACAGGTTAAGGCATGCATCAAATGTTATACTTTAGCCGTAACCACTCAAGGTAGTTGCTAGCAACCACCTCATAATGATTAAAAAATAAAGTTATAAGCATGTCGTTACCACTTAAACATAGCTCTTAGGGCTATGCTTAGCAAAACCCGAACGTCTATTATTAAACCATAAACATCCCAATAAACCCTCAAAACTACAAGCCAATAACCACTTAAAATATATACAATCCCAAACACCCTTTAAACGACCACCCTAAAGAAATAGTCTTAGTCAATGCAGAAAAACATTTTCCCCCTGAGAACGTTTAGGGTTCCGATAAACATAGCTCTAAAGGGCCATGTTTAACGAGTCTGGAACATGCTTAAACATTTGTACTTTAACCACCTTGATGAGGTGGTTGTCATCAACCACCGCGCAGCGGTGGTTGATGGTTAAAGTACAAACATTTAAGCATGTTCTAACTCGTTAAACATTAGCCCTAAGGGCTATGTTTATTCGAAACCCGAACGTTAAGTTAAATATCATCATAAACATCCCAATAAACCCTTAAAAACAATAAATTATTAAACTAGTGGTTTGGATTAATGATTATTATATACCTTCGTTGGTCTGGGCGTTGGTGACGACAAGATCATAATCAGTACCTCTGCCCAATTGCTTATTCTCATAGATTTTTTCTTTAAGATTAGAAACTGTTATAAAATGTCCATCTATTGCAATAGAATCATAATCTTTTGCACTTTTAAACTTGTAATACACTGCCATTTAATTTTATTTTATTCTTTTCTCTCAAAATCAAAAATTAAATCACAAATAAAAATCAAAAAAACTTTCACTAATAAACTTTATCAAAAACTAAAAAAACAAATAAATCAACAATACATAATCTCTATTTTTTTTTATATTTTTTTTCCACAATCAAACCGCTACTCCTTTGCGTCTTCTTCACGCGCTCATTCTCGAACAAGTTTTACGTCGATTCTTCCGGCGCGTAAAACACACGCGCTCTTGATTTTAGGGTTTCGAAAATAATCGCCGATGAAAACAAGTACTTGTCGCCGGTGTCTTCAGGTGCTTGAATCTGCTTCGAGTTTCACAGATCTGATGTTGTCATGATCTGGATTATTATAAACCCTAGAAAACGTTTTTCGATTCAATTAAACGTTTAATTGAATGATTGAGGCTCTGAATCGTGCTTCTGATTGAAGAATCGATGTTAGGGTTTTGATGAATTTGATCGATTTATGCTTTATTAAAATTAGGGCAAAATTGAGAGGATTGATGTTTTTTTTCCCCCAATTTGTGTTTTGTGTTTTGGAGATAAAGAGGAGAGGGGGTTTTGGTATTTATAATGGAGTTGTATTTTTTATATAGGACCCTGGACTTTTTTTCAATGCCATTTGACCTTAGTCGGCTTGAATATCTTGACCTTAAGACCACGCGTGATAAGGAAGGGAGACTCGGTCTTCGTCCTTGCTAGCAAAATAGCACGCGTCCTGGCTTACTATATTCACCCACCTTCGACACGTCATTTGCCGGAAAAACGAAGACTCGGTCATGCTGATGACCGAGTTGTAGGAGTTTTGTTTTGTGTGTGTTTATTGCTATGTAAATGATTTTTGTAGGGTATTTTTTGTGGTGAAGTTTTGTATTGTTACACTAAGTTGATGATGAAATCGGTTGTAGAAAGAGGAAACTGATGTGACGATGAGGCGGCGTTGATGAATATGGTCTTAAGGTGTCCTTATTACACCTAGCTTTATATTATTCGAGGAGGAAAAAAACATGTTGAACAACATTTGACCTTAGATCGGATGTAATGGACACACCATTCACCCGTGGTTGACCTCCATCATACGTGAACTCTTTCTACGGCCAAGTCACTACCAAGCGTAATCGTTGGTTTCTCGCATTGTTTTGGTGATCATCATCACCGAACGTGGTGCAAACAATTCCACATAAAAGAGAGAAAAAAATGATTCTTTTTCAACTTTTGAGTCTCAAGTTTATTCTCTAACATAACTCTCCCCTCAAGGAAGTAAAGCCAGTAAAAAAGAAGTTGAATTGTTTTATGTAAGTCCCGATGATCACTTGATTGTAATTGAATGCCAAAAATTGTTTGGAGATATGCATAAAATTAAAGACAAATATAATTTACATTATTAGTTTATGTTTATAATTTCTTAAGGCCATGTTTGGTACGATGGAATGGAATGCTAAGAATCAGAATTAAGACATTTTCCTCTGTCTGTTTGAATTGAGAATGGAAACGGGGAATCAAAAATCCATTCTCTTTCCATCAAAATGATTCTCTTAAAAAAGCGGAAAAGCGGAGAATGTAGAGAATCACATGATTTAACGTAGCTTATTCACAAGTCCCATTCCAAGGAGAATGAGTAGGCAATTTAAAAAAATAACAAATATAAAGGGGCACTCATGTGCAAAGCACATGATATCTGATATGACTAAAACTAACAATAGTCAATATCTAAACTAGATTACTCTATGAAAAGTAAATACTACTTTAACTCAAAGTAAACATACGAAACTTTGGAACAATTTTCTCTTCTTTCTTCTTGTTTATTCTCAGTGCAAAGTACATATTTATAGTAAACAATAACAACTACTTCCTAGACTCTAGGACACATGAATGACAACATGAGAACATGGGTTACTCTACCACTACTTACTAGACTTTAGGAATGATAAGAAAAACATGGAACATGCATGCAACAGTTAACTAGAATTGGTCTCCATATTAGCATGGAATTCGGACCCATGTAGAGGAGGTGACCAAGTCAAGACTTAATCAGAAAACTAACACTTAAACTAAAGGAAACTTGATTTTCCACTTGTACTAGTAGCCCACGTATCAATATCTCATTTGGGGGAAAAGTTACTCAACCTAGCATTTGACGATTGAAGATTTCTCATCACCTTCATCTGGGATTTAACTGAGCCCCACCAAGTTTTCGATTAATGTTTCAATTATATATTTTTCTCATCAATTTTGATTGTGAAAATCAATTTTTTAAATTACTACACGAAGTTCAAGCATCAGTGGGATTTTTAAAATGCCAATAATTTAAGTAGATCGTCTAGTGTGAAGCTACTGGTAAATATGAATTTGAAGATCTTTTTTGTTGCACAAAAGAACCATTATCATTAAAACATAGAAGTTGATGTGGTATAATATGAATTTTTAATTTTCTGTACACATGTCAGATCATTGCAATTAGAAATATATATGCTTGTAGTAAAAATGCAACTCTAGTAAATCAACAAAAGAAAAATCTCATAACCCCTTGCGATAATATAGGTTAACGAAAATAAATAGGTAGTCAATAAAAAATCATTCCACTAAAACTTCATTATGTGTTTGTTCCAAACAAGAGAATTAATCAAACAACATATTCCTCTACTCGATTCTCTGTATATACCAAACAAAGAAATCGATAATCATTTCTCAACATCATTCTCTTTTTTTTGCAATTCCATTCTTTAAGTCAATTCCATTCTTTGCGATTCACTCGTACCAAACACCCCCTAAGTTTATTATATGTATTTAATTCTTATGTAATGCTTTAAATTTTTAATAAAGGTTTCCTTCAAAATGTGTAAATCGGTGGGAACACCCTGATCCCATGCATCTTTTGATGCCAACCGGACCCTTCCCCAAAAACCCCGCCCCATGCAATGAGCACATGTTCTCATTGACCTAATTAGTCGGGAGTTGGGATCTAACCCTAGGCTAATTTCTCCAATAAGCCCTCGCGGTGGGGGAATGGTATCAATTGGACTTTAGTGTCAAGGAAGAGACTTGAACCCAGGTCTATTGACTTGAGCCCAAGCACCCTTACCATTGGACTAAATCTCCAATGATATAAAGGTTTAATTTTTAATTTATAAATTTGCCAAAAAAATGATTTTGGTGATTGCTTTAGTTGTCACTACTACGCTATTTTGGTGGTGATTTTAGTAGTCTGTTGAATGATGATGTAACGCTGATAGTCCGCTTTGATAAGTTAACCTTTTTTTTTCTCTCTTTTCTAAAGTTATGTGCAAATGATAATAAAGGACGATGTTGTACACGTAAAATTGTCATCCCTGCATATTTGAGTTTTAATTAATTATGTGAAATTACGAATTTTTTGAAAGACAATTTGATATAACAACTACAACTAAATTTTGGCTCGACTTAGAGCATCCAAAATGATAGTTTCAAAAAAAAGTTCATGACATATGAAAATGTTTATGTTGTGTTTTAACAATAATGAGTTTATGTTTCATATTTATGTAGAATAAAGAAGTCTAAAATCTTATACGTTTTCATAATTTGATGTATGTACAGTTGTTAAGAGTATTATACACTTGGAAAAGTTTATACATAACTTAATAAAGTTTATAAAATCAAAAGCTTTATAAATTAATGATTTGAAACCTTTTAAAAGCTCAACCATTGTGAAATTGTGATGCTCTTATATTTTGGGCACATCATTAATCCTTAAAAGTCATTAAAGTTTCCAAATAAGACCATTTCTAATAACTACGGTTTTAATCAAACTATCTAATTAATAGCATAATGGAAAAATGGTCAAACTTGAAAAAGTTGAGTCTTGAAAGTTGAGTATTGAAAGTCAAATGTGAGAGAAAATTAATGTAATTAATACTCTTATTAAAACACCCTATTACTTAAAAGTACAATGATTTATTCACATTGTACAATCAATTAAAAACATATCTACCAAATTAAATACAACCAATTAAAACACAAACCGGGATGACCCGGGACGCTTCAAACCCGGCGGGTTGACCCGGTTTAATTTGACCCGTTTTCGACCCAACCTAGCAAGTTAACCCGGTTTAAATCGACCCATTTTTCGACCGGAACGGTTCAACCGGTTGAACTACCCTGGTCGAACCGGGTTTCAAAACATTATCCATTACTTAAAAGTACAATGATTTATTCATATTGTACAACCAATTAAAAACATATCTACCAAATTAAATACAACCAATTAAAATACAAACCGGGTTGACCCGGGACGCTTCAAACCCGGCGGATTGACCCGGTTTAATTTGACCCGTTTTCGACCCAACCTAGCAAGTTGACCTGGTTTAAATCGACCCATTTTTCGAGCGGAGCGGTTCAACCAGTTGAACTACCCGGGTCGAAGCGGGTTTCAAAACATTATTCATTACTTAAAAGTACAATGATTTATTCACATTGTACAACCAATTAAAAACATATCTACCAAATTAAATACAACTAATTAAAACACAAACCGGGTTGACCCGGGACGCTTCAAACCCGACGGATTGACCCGGTTTAATTTGACCCATTTTTGACCCAACCTAGCAAGTTGACCCGGTTTAAATCGACTCATTTTTCGACCGGAACAGTTCAACCGGTTGAACCAGCCGGGTCGAACCGGATTTCAAAACATTATTTTTCGTTTATAACCTATAAACTTTTTTTATCAATAAACTATCTGTCGCTATTAAATCCCGTTGCTATGCACGGGTACTCGTCTAGTATGTATAAGATAAGCATAATGCATCAAAGTTCAAATATTCAAGTGTTCATAGATAAACATAATACGTAATTCTTTAAAATTTAAAGTCAAACATAGATATTACTCAGTTTGTTGACCATTTTTAAGCGATTTTTTTACTGCTTTTGTCCGATTAATCAGTTTGTTGACCAATTTTTAAGCGATTTTGTCCGACTTTTAATGGATTTTGTTGACCGAATTTTAAGCGATCTTTTCCGATTAAACCGATTTTGTCCGATTAATCAGTTTGTTGGCCGATTTTTAAGCGATCTTTTACTAAAGCGATTAAATAAGCCGATTATGATAAATCAAGACGCTTAGTGGGCGATTATACGGGTATTAATCGGCCGCCTGGGCCGATTTTTACAACAGTAACCACACAACCCCCGTATCGCTCTTTTTCAAATTGAAGTTTTAAGATTGAAATTTTAATGCGCTAGACATATAATATACATAATATTACGCAATTGCATGACCCAATAAGAATCTCATACTATAGTAAGGTTAGTACATGAAAGTTTTGATATTCTTTTCTTACAACAAAAACTAGGGCTATAAACGAACTAAACATTCAGTGAACATTTCATGAACCGTTCGGTAAAAAGTTTGCTTATATTTGTTTATTTATTAAAATGAATGAACATGAACAGTATTTTGCGTTCGTTTAGTTAAACGAACGAACATGAACAAGAGTCGCGTTCATTTCTTTATGTTCGTGAACGTTTGATTATGCGTTCATTAATATTCGTTTATGTTCATTTATTTATTTATGTTCGTATATCTTATCTGTTTAATTGTATAATTTTAAAATTGTTTTGTTTAAACAAACTATACTCATAAAACAATATTATGTTTGTTTGTCTATGTTCATTTATGTTCGATCGTTTAGTGTCTTAATAAACGAACATGAACAGCTCATTTTNACCCGGTTTAAATCGACTCATTTTTCGACCGGAACAGTTCAACCGGTTGAACCAGCCGGGTCGAACTGGGTTTCAAAACGTTATTTTTCGTTTATAACCTATAAACTTTTTTTATCAATAAACTATCTGTCGCTATTAAATCCCGTTGCTATGCACGGGTACTCGTCTAGTCTAATTAATAGCATAGACGTTTTTGACTTTTTTGTATGTACTCCCAAGTAGAAAATTAGCCCTCCTAATTCATGAAACACACATGTAGGCCGTAGCTAGCTTCGTCTATCACTATTTCTTGTTCCTCAAGAGTCAGAATATTCTTTCCCTTCTTTCCATCCTTCTTTCTCAAGAACTTTCCTTCACAATACAACTTGATTTCCTCCAAATAGGGAAATAGTTTATTAAATTTTCATGATTTTTATGTTGACATTTAGATGATTTTTCAGAAAGGAACACTAAAGTATATTATTAAACTGATTAATTTGTTTTTTCCTATAAATTTGTAATAAAAATGCAAATAATGGTTACTTATGTTTTTTTATTTGTTTCGAAATCTTTGTAGCATATGTGGTGGCCTAAAATGTTAAATAAACTTTTGGATCATCCTATAGAAAATGAATCCCAAAATGCAAATGTGTGCAAACCGAGAATTGAAAGTCATACCAGAATAAAAGTTACTGGTCAAATCGTTTGAATTGCAAGCAACCATTGTTTTACAAAGTTGTGGTAAAGAAGTCGGTTTGCTGGTATGTGATCCATAGGTTCAAAATTTGATTCAAGACTCAGATCTTTATTTAATGAGTTCAAACATGGATACAAACATCATAAAATGTACAATTCAAGTTTGTAAGACCTCAATCTGGAATCTTATTAGTTATGGTGCTCTTTCATCCTTATACGTTTATTAATATTCTCAGCCGAAGTGAAAACTTTGGTTAATGGAGATCACGTAAAAATCTTATTAGAAGAATGGGTTAAACCAGGTCATTTCTCAGAAACAGTAGTTAGAGACCCTAAAACTACCCTTTAGATCCAAAACATGATGATGCTTAAGATTTAGGTAGCCATTAAGGTGATCCAGAGAAGATATCTTGAAATAATTAGTGTGCAGTTATAGCAACTCTCTGTCTTTCTTTGGCTGAAATGACATGTATTCTACAATGAACCGAGTTTGCTTCATTTAACATAAATCCTAAACAATGTTCCAAACTAATTGAGATTACAAATCAATGTAGTTTAGTTTTGATAAAACTTTAGATATATAAGCTCAAATCTTTCTCAAACCAAGGGACTACACAACGAAGACCATAAAGTTATCAAGTCAAACTCAAAACTAAGTTAAGAAAGGCCCATCAAACTATCAAATTAAACTCGAGACAAGGTTAAGACTACATCAAAAGCAATAGAATTAGTTACTGTATGTTATTAGTTTGTTTCGCTCTGTGGCATGTCACAAGCGTATAGTTGGTAGTGGTTGTTCAAGCGTTTGCTTGAGGTTAATGTGGTACTTCTGCCACATTCCATTGTACTTAAACTGTTTCTGTGATTAATATATTTTGCCAGGGTAAATCCCTTTTACCCAAAAAAAGCAATAGAATTAAGCTCAAACCTAGCTTAACACAATAAACTAGCCTGCAACCCTATATACTTTCATAAATACGTCACACATTAGAACAATAACCCAAAAATTCAATCGGATATTACTACGATCAGACGATATAGAATGCACAAATGATCAACAGCAACAATACAAGATCAATTTTGAAATGGATTCAAAATTTAGAAACCATTAAAATGACGATCAAGACAGGAAAAAAAATATATATATATCAAAGAGACACAACACATCTGCATTTGCATAAGCTAAGTATTATAAGAAGAGAAAATCTTTACATCCTCTTGGGTATGGTCACCGGGTCTTACCAAGTTTTCTAAAATAAGGTTTTTGGAGCAAACTCATATCTGGTTTCTCACTAGATAGAATTTTCAACCAGTTCAATCAACTAGACTTGGGTGGGGAGTAAACAAGAGAAAATATACTAATAGAAGTCATATGTCTGTCAAGATTAATGACGAAATAACCACAACATAAGCAAGAAAGAAGAATATGGCTATCTGCATGAACAACTTTGGATTATCTCTCATATTTGGCGACGTCACAGCCCTGCAAAATGAAAGCCGGATATTTTACTTATAAAAGGTTTGGAACACACACCAACACACTGTAGAAACTTGGTCACTAAAATGGTGCTTTAAGTGAGCGCCAAAAGTATATGTAGAACATTTTTGGTGCTTACAACGCAATAACTTTAGTAGAGGTGGCAAGATTACCGGGTTGATAATAGGTCAAAACATGACTTCTAGTACATAAAAAAAAAACATGGGCGGTTCGGATTGGGAAGACCCGCTATCACCTTTTTGTATTTTAACTTTTTTATTCCAAAAATAGTTTGTTAAATCTTTTATTATAAGAACAATATTATTACAATATCAATCTATATATTTGAATTAAGCACTAAGAGAGGTTGTATGCATTATTTGAGAATTTAAGCGACTTAACAGTTTTGACTGCTTTGGCCCATTTGGTCTGTTCCCTTTTAGTTGATACTTTTAATTTGACCAGTTTGAGATAAAAACACAGCCTATATTATCCCATCCATGAGCAAATGTGTCCAGATTCCCACCTCTAACTTTAGAATTATGTTTACTTGCCCATATATGGCTAAAGCTATAGAGAATCACTCTTTGATGGAAAAATGTTTGTGGGCATTAGCTTTAAGTGTATTATAAGATAGCAGGTAAGAGTTACCTAGCGATGCGCTGAGAAAGCCGAGGGAAGGGCAAGCTCTGAATAAAGACGATGCCAGGTCCTGTCAACATCGCTGTTACTAGATTCTCCCCCTACGAAATAAGCAGCATGGAATCACAATTTTAGAAAGCAATAGAGACGAAGCAACACAGGGTTCTGAGTCAGTTTATGAAACAGAACTAATGACATTTGGACATCATGTAACCGACTAACTCTCCTATTGAAATGGACATAAATTCACTATGTGTGGAAAATATGAGACACTACACAAAACATGTAAGAATATGTAGCATTAAAACATAAGTATATATGGTTATCCACTGACCCTACTTATGTTTCGCTAATTTGAATTGAGTCATGTACCAAAAACGGTGTTAGATTCCTAGACTTTGAGCTGGACCTTCTTATTCTGAATCTCAAAGAAAATTGTTTTTCTATTTATAAGGAAAAGTAGGGACGTACAGGTTACTGAGAAGAGTGGATAGAAAAAATAAACAGCTAAAGAAGAGGCCAAAGAATGAGCAATGTACCCCGAAAACAATTCTTCTCATTGGGCCATTATATTTTATCTGCACATTAACTGTAGATGGCAAAGCAACAATGCTAGACATGTCCACTGCAAGTGTCTCGCCCACCTCAAGATTTTTCTGCACCACTAACATCAGAAAGAAAAAGAAGTAAACAAAATAGGTCAAGGAAAATATTGAAAAGCAGATTCAAACATAATGTTTAAAAGGTATCCAATAATACTATTATAAACAATATACCAGATCCACCCCCAACTATGAACGCCAAGCCTTGCCCAGATAGCTTTTGTCTTAAGAATCCCTACAAACGGCATAAGAATGTCATTGAAGTGCCAATGCATGTCAGGAAAAAAGTTATTCCCAGGGCAATAAAATCTCACCTCTACACCAGGTACAACATTACGTGCCCTCTGATCGAAAGTGTTACTGATCTTCACATCACCAATGGAGCAAAGGAATGCATCTGGCTACAAAATTATACCAATAAAGTCAGATAGAGACAAATTAGTAATAAAAACAGGCAAATAAAAGGCTATGAATAATATACCTGGCACAAAATTTCACCACCGAACTTCGCTAAGTCAATCTGCAGCACATTAGATTGGATTTTAAGTGAATATGCCAACTTAAAATTAATTGAAAATTTATGATAATACGAACCGGGAGGATTCTTGCTAGAGATGGTGCAGCAATGCCAACAAATCCATCACTTGAACCATTATTTAGAAAAACAGTGCTAGTCACATGTTTGCCAAAAAGCCACTGCCACATTCCTGCCTCATTTTCTGGGGCATAAACATTTTCCATTTGAGTGGCCCCAGACATGTAGCACATGCATCCTGCAAAATATTTACAGAGTCTTAGAGCTTGGATAGTTTAATATGCAAAATGTAACACAGATCACTAGAGTATAAGAGCATGTCATTGTGAGTGCAACTTTATTCAAGTCTGTTGTAAGGGATTTATATGTGTTGGCCTGTGGCCTACTATTATACTTCATATCTTATGGCTATGTTTAACACAATAATACACACAATCTAGAGAAATACTCATGTCATGATATCAGACCACGGGCTTGTGATACAAACAAATATAGTTTCTGTTTACTGAATACAATACATAAATCCTGAAAAAAGACTTAGATGAACATAACACCAGTGATGTGCTCTACATTCATTTTTAATGCATATACTTGAGATGCCTAACTTTTTGCATATCAGTATAGTTATGTAATGCATATACTTGAGATGCCTAACTTTTTGCATATCAGTATAGTTATGTAAATATTAGCATTATGTTTATTTATGTCCACGCCCCCTATTTTACTCATAAAAGATTGCTTGATAAAATAATACACAAATTTTAGAATATGTTTAATCACATATACAGACCCAATGCAGCAGTAGACTAGCAATACAAATGAATATCAGGTATTTTGGCTGGTTCAACAAAGTTACATATTCACACAGAAACACAACTACCCATATTCGGAATTTGTAGAATAATACACAGAAACAGAATAAAAGATAATTGGTGAGTTAAACAAAGTAACATAACTAAGATTGAATTACCTGGCCTTGCATTGATCTTCTCGTCTGGCTTCAGCATTATCTAGCATAGATGAATAAAATCAAACCCCAGTGATGCGGGTGGGGGTTAGGAAATTTTGGTAGGATGAAAATTCTTTGGAAAAAATTATATGATATAAAATTATACCTGAACTATCTGAGCCTCGCCGCCTAAAATCTGAAAAGGTGTAACATCTTCCTGCTGACCCTGTTATATGATAAACCCATGTGTGAAAGTATTAAATAAGTAAGATTACACTACGGTGCTTCAGTGAACGTTAGAGCTACATTCTCTCTGGCCTCTGCCCCTCCATTTAGATACAACAAATATACAAGCAAAATGTATAGCCACCCTAACACTTAATTTGAGTTGAAATGTTTCATTTATGTCATACGCTTTGTTCATCATACTTCTAACCTCTTCCCATATGAATAACAGTAAACATATAATTGATGGTTAAGTAGGATGTTACTACACTAGTGACTAGTGAGACATTCGCTATTAGGAATTAAAGGCTGTAAGTCCAAACATCTTGTGGAAATATGACGAAAGAGTAGACCATACGTTTGACTATACTATAAGTATAGCTTCCACTTTTGAACGATTATTATATCCTTCATAGAAGGATGCCAAGTATTGAATTACGATTTCATCTCTTCAATTTTCAATTCTAACTTTACCAAGTGGTCTTTGATCCAATGGTATGAGTGGACCTCTACAACTCTAAGGATCCTTCAAGACAACAATGTATCGATTTATTGGCCATTTCAAAATAAAATTTCATCTCTAATTCATCTCTTTTATATACGACCACTAGTGGGTACTCATCTTCTACTAACGTGTGATGTTTGATCAGTAAGACTTCTCGCTACATATACGGGAATGCTTTTATTATTATGGACCTATGTAAGTGACATACCATAGAAGATAGTGTCAGGATTGTTGTAACAATAACAAGGGTAAACTATATTAGTGTACTGATACAAAAAATAATATCTAAAAAAGTTATTTCCTTTGCATTCTCGTACTTGCAAGTTGCAACCCATATTCTCCTAAAGTAATGCTGAAACTCTTTCTAAGAAAGCAAAATTAAGGACTAAACATATCGCTTTGGGGAAATGCAATTTTTCAATCCTTTTTAGCTTTTTTATTGTGAATGTGAAGTTCGACGTTAGAAACTTTTTCCTACTATCATTAAAAAAGTCGCAAATATTCTAACAGCCAACCGATAACCATGTTAGGTGATCATCACTTAGCATACCATATTAGATGATTGAATCTCTAAGTTATTCTACATGATAGAGATACAACAATCTGTATCACTATAATGATAACTAGTTGCAGGAAAAAAAAGTGAAGAACCATTCTCTCTTTCGGTCTTTCCCTATCTTATCACAAATAAAACAGTCACAGTTTCTAGCACAGCACATGAACTCTTCCTATAAATCAAGTTCATCAATAAAAAAGAAGCAAAAGACAAGAACCAAATGGACCAATACATGCTTTGTATCTATCCTTTCTGAAGCCTTAATGGTAAAACTGCAAAAGTACGTCTTATTCCCAACTTGTATGCCTAAAAACTTAGACGCGCTCCCAAAAACAGACACACAACACCCACGCATCCAGGTATATCATATCTGAAAATAACCTCGCTGGTGAACAATCTACCCATCATCTTAGCGGTGTTTGTTTCGGCTTATATAGCCAGCTTATGGCTTATTTGGTTTTGGGCTTATGTTTCATAAGCTCACTTTTTGTGGCTTACTTTGAAACTTTTCGGCTTATATAAGCTTGTTATGACATAAGAAACTTATATAAGCCGAAAAGATTCAAAATAACAAAAAGCAAGCTTAAGAAACATAAGCCCAAAATCAAATAAGCCATAAGCCGGCTATATAAGCCGAAACAAACACCCCCTTACATCAGGCAAGTGAAATATCAAATTTACGCGCTTCTGTTTCATGTGTCTAATTAAAGATCAGTTAATACATAAAATCCCCAAAATTTCCTTCATTTCTTTCAATAACAACTTATCGGACATTTCGCTAACTAAATCGACACTCAAGTTCCACGATCATCATTAACTCATCAAAACAATCCTCAGTTTCATAACAAATCTATCTATTTTCAACACAATTCATAAGTAAAATAACATATACACGTGTTCAATTAAACCTTTTTGAACAAGTAAATACAAGAATGATTATGAGTGTACCTGATAAACAAAAGGTTGAAAGGGTGTTGAAAAAAACGGAGCAGCCATAAGAGAGAGATGAAGAAAAACGTTAAAACACACACAATTGAAAACACGCACTAGGGTTTCAGAGAGAGATCATAAACCACTGTTCTGTAATAAATGATTTTGATCTTTCGATCTGATGATGTTATGTTATGTTTGTTAGCTCTGTTTAGATCGATTTTGTTTTTTATGTTTTTTTTTGGTAATTAGTCGTAGCTCGTAGGCTTGACGAAGTTGAAAATTACTGAGTTGCCACTTGTGTTTCGTTAAATTACTAGGTGGAAAATGTAGTTAAATGCTACCGGATAGCGTTAACTCAGTTTTCTCTTGATAAAACTTTTGAATGATCAAATTAGTGTAATAAGGCAATCGTGGTTATCATAAAAAAACGTACTTCACAAAAACAATTTAATAAATCAACACTCAGAAACAACTCGGTCGCCCAAACGATCAAGTCTTCATTTTATTTTAAGGGAGGACGCATTGGCTCGACCGACCTTATGGTCGACCATCCACTATAGATGGTATAAGGAAAGGGAAGAAAATGACATTTTCATGTTTTGTTATCTGTAACTAGTGAAATTTTAAGAAGATCGTTACTAATTTTTATCTTATTAAAAATTTGATAAGTTTGCAACTTGCAAGCTTATTTGTGTGGGTTTACAAGCTTATTCAATTGACCTAACTGAATTTAAACAAACACACCCCAGCTCGGGTCCGTCAAGGTTTACGGCATAAATCATTAGGTCAAATTTAGTTTAGTGGAAAGTATAACAACTAAGTCTAAATGTTTATGTTGCTAGAGCGATAATTTTTAACATGAAATGAACTTGAAGAAATGTAAGGTAAAACGGTTTATAATCGGGATTCAATGGTTTTCACTGAAACTTCTGAATAATAATCTTGTTGTGATTTGGTAAACACGTAGAACTCGTCTCCACTAGTTACTAGATCATTGACACAACATATTCGACCAATGTGATGTGTCCTAATTAAGTTGTGTTTATGTTAGGGTTAATTTCAACACAATTATATATATGAAAAGGTGTCATTGTTAGGTGATATTAATCTATCAACTCAAAAATGTCAAAACTTTCAATTATTTAAAAATTATAATATAAAGTATTGTATAATATTTGAAATGAATAAATTATGTTACTCAACGTTTATGATAGAAGAATAGATAAGATCAATGTGTTGTATTGACTTTTAAACCATATGACATGTTTGTACATTGTTGAAGTAAAATTTTATACCACACTCAATATTCGTGTAGGTTCCTTCGGATAGTATGAAGCCTCGTCCTTCGATCACCTACACAAGAGAAAAGCACGTGTTAGCCTCGCCTTGTCCTGAGAATAAGTATATATGCCGAAAGGCGTGATAGTAAATGATAGAGTAAATGCACAGTGGAACATTAGTTGTATCATAAATGAAATGGGTGTATTTATACTACCCCGACCTCGGTACGTATGGTGCTTTGCGAAAGAACATCGCCCAGCTACACCTAGTCTAGGCACTAGGCGTCAGACCATGCGTGACACGATCCTGTGAAATCCGAGATGGGCGACGTAATCCGGTTCTTATAATGGTCAATTAGGTAAAAGGCGGTACCTGGATAAATCCTTCCGGAATAAAAATCTGAATATAATTTGCAAGATAAAAAGTAAGTCTAAAAAATGTAAACGCGCAATTCATGTGTCAAACATTTTCCTTGTCAAGATCGAAAAGTTTAGTGATTAACAAGATACTAGAAACTGTTTAATTTTTTTTAATCTCTTACGTTGCATGACTAAACGTTGCACGAAATACTTGATTAAAATATGAAAGATTAAAAAAAATAAAAAAAAGTTGGCATGTTAAATATGATTATTATCCCAAAAAGAAAATAAGTAACTAGATTATTACAACCGGCCTGAGTTGGACACTTTCTAGTCAATAATGGAGTACAGCCCAAGTCAAGTTAAAATTCACCTTTACTAATCCGCCGGATTTCAGTCATCTTACTTCATCGAGGTTAGAAATCATCACATCACATTTCTTTTCGATAATTGAATTGGTTAGTTTAACTTTGTATATTTAGTGTAACAAACAAACATTCCTATATATACTTGCTGTTTACTCAGTTAATAAACATGACTTTCATGGTGAAATTCTAACTGCTTTATGCTTAACATATACCCAGGGACGGAACTAGGGGGTTCCGCGGGTGCCCGGGACCCCTATAGATTTTTACGATGTAATGTTAATTTTTGAAAAAAACATCAATTTTTACTAAATCGCATCTTAAATGCACCCGGTCCATCGAAATGTGTTTCTATGTTACGGTTCAAAAAGTTTTGTGCACCTGGTAATATTTGGTCCCGGTTCCGTNAAAAAAAAAGTGAAGAACCGTTCTCTCTTTCGGTCTTACCCTATCTTATCACAAATAAAACAGTCACAGTTTCTAGCACAGCACATGAACTCTTCCTATAAATCAAGTTCATCAATAAAAAAGAAGCAAAAGACAAGAACCAAATGGGCCGAGACATGCTTTGTATCTATCCTTTCTGAAGCCTTAATGGTAAAACTGCAAAAGTACGTCTTATTCCCAACTTGTATGCCTAAAAACTTAGACGCGCTCCCAAAAACAAACATTCAACACCCAAGCATTCAGGTATATCATAGAGTATCATATTTGAAAATAACCTCGCTGGTGAACAATCTACCCATCACCTTAGTGGTGTTTGTTTCGGCTTATAGCCAACTTATGGCTTATTTGGTTTTGGGCTTATGTTTCATAAGCTCACTTTTTGTGGCTTATTTTGAAACTTTTTGGCTTACATAAGCTTATTATGATTTATGACATAAGAAACTTACATAAGCCGAAAAGATTCAAAATAACAAAAAGTGAGCTTAAGAAACATAAGCCCAAAATCAAATAAGCCATAAGCCGAAACAAACACCCCCTTACATCAGGCAAGTAAAATACCAAATGTACATCTTTAACGCGCTTCTGTTTCATGTGTCTAATTAAAGATCAGTTAATACATAAAAATCAACATTTAACTATCTACTAAACCCCAAATCCCCAAACTTTCCTTCATTTCTTTCAATAACAACTTATCCGGCATTTCGCTAACTAAATCGAGACTCAAGTTGCACGATCATCATCAACTCATCAAAACAATCATCAGTTTCATAACAAATCTATCTATTTTCCACACAATTCCTAAGTAAAATAACACATACACGTGTTCAATGAAACCTTTTTTAACAAGTAAAGACAAGAAACTATGATTATGAGTGTACCTGATAAACAAAAGGTTGAAAGGGTGTTGAAAAAAACGGAGCAGCCATAAGAGAGAGATGAAGAAAAACGTTAAAACACACACAATTGAAAACACGCACTAGGGTTTCAGAGAGAGATCATAAACCGCTGTTCTGTAATAAATGATTTTGATCTTTCGATCTGATGATGTTATGTTATGTTTGTTAGCTCTGTTTAGATCGATTTTGTTTTTTATGTTTTTTTTTGGTAATTAGTCGTAGCTCGTAGGCTTGACGAAGTTGAAAATTACTGAGTTGCCACTTGTGTTTGGTTAAATTACTAGGTGGAAAATGTAGTTAAGCCAAGATGGTCAACTTCGGCGTTAACTCAGTTTTCTCTCTTTAAGAACTTCTGTATGATCAAGTTAATGTAATACGACGATCGTAGTCATCACTAAAAACACACCTCACAAAAACAAACACACAACAGTTACAAACAACTCGGTCGCCCAAGCAACCAAGTCTTCACTTTTTTAGAGGGGAGGACGCGTTCGTTGGACCAGGCGTGGGGATGCGTCTGCTGGTTCGACCGACCTTATGGTCGACCATCCACTACGTATGGTCTAAGGAAAGGGAAGAAAATGACTTCAAGTTTTGTTATCTTTGTTTTTTGTGGCTATTCGATTTTATAAAAGGGTCATTGTTGATTATTATCTTACTGAAATTTTGATAATTTTGTAACTTGCAAGCTTATTTGTGTGGGTTTACAAGCTTATTAAGTAGACCTAAGTGAATAAGTTTAAACAAATACACCCAAACTTGGGTATGTCAAAGTTTATGGCATAAATCATTACCAATATATATTAAAATACTAAAACAACGACGTCGTTTCTACTGGCCAGATTCCCGCCAAAAAAATGGGCCCGTGTCTCAGTCCAGTAACTATCTCCTATGTGGCCTTTTTGTTTGGTGTGTGGCCGGTTATGTGGCCCATGAAAAATCCCCTAGTAAAAACCATTTCTTTGCTAGACAACGTAACAAAATAATTTATACCAATTATTTGCTAGACAACATAGCAAATCAAATCCGAGTAAAAAAAACCCCGCAAGGCCGCAACGTGGCCGGCCGTCGCCTTGCTTGTTTGGCTAAATTTAGTTTAATGGAAAGGATAACAAACTAAATGTTTATGTTAATAAAGTGATAATTTGTAACATGAAATGAAATCGAAGAAATGTAAAAATGGTTTATAATCAGGATTAAATGATTTTCGTTGAAACTTTTGAGTAATAATCTGGTTGTGATTTGGTAAACTTGTAGAACTCGTCTCCACAAGTTACTAGATAATTGACACAACATGTTCAACTATTGTGATGTGTCCTAATTAAGTTGTGTTTATGTTAGGGTTGATTTCAACAAAATTATTTATATGAAAATGTGTCATTGTTAGGTGATATTAAGCTATCAACTAAAAAATGTTAATAATTTCAATTATTTAAAGATTATAATATAAAGTATTGTGTAATATTTGAAATGAATAAATTATGTTACTCAAAGTTTACGATAGTAAAAGAATAGATAAGATCATTGTGTTGTTGTATTGACTTTTAAACATATAAAATGTTTGTACATTGTTGAAGTAAAAGTTAGAACCTCACTCAATATTCGTGTAGGTTCCTTCGGATAGTATGAAGCTTTGTCCTTCGATCGCCTACACAAGAGAAAGCACGTGTTAGCCTCGCCTTGGGTTTTATCTCAAGACCAAGCTCAGGCATGAGCATAAGTATATATGCCGAACGGCGTGATAATAAATGATAAAGTAAATGCACAGTGGAATGTTAGTTGAATTATAAATGAGGTAGGGGTATTTATACTACCCCGACCTCGGTACCTGTGGACCAGTGACGAAGCCAGAAATCTTCGCTCGGGTGGGCCGATACAAAAATAGAAGTTCAAGAAAATAAATACATTAACCGTGAAACCTTATTACTAACATGTATTAATATCTAAGAGTATAATAACCATTGATTTTTTTTTTATAAATTACGCTTCTTGGGATGGGCCAAAAGTAAATAAATGAGACTAAATACCTTACAAATATACAAAATACATGCATGATATTATTGACCAAAATTCATTTTGGGTGGGCCTTGGCCAACCCAATCCATAAGCTGTCTCCGTCCCTGCTGTGGACTGTGGTGCTTTGCGAAAGAACATCGCCAAGCACACCTAGTCTAGGCACTAGGCGTCAGACCATGCGTGACACGATCCTGTGAAATCCGTGATGTGCCACGTAGTCCGGTCCTTATAATGGTCTATTAGGGTAAAAGGCGGTACCTGATAAATCCTTCCGGAATAAAAATCTGAATATAGTTTGCAAGATAAAAAGTAAGTCTAAAAAATGTAAACGCGCAATTCATGTGTCAAACATTTTCCTTGTCAAAATCGAAATGTTTAGTGATTAACAAGATATTAGAAACTGTTTAATTTTTTTTAATCTCTTACGTTGCATGACTAAACGTTGCACGAAATACTTAATTAAAATATGAAAGATTAAAAAAAAANAAAAAAAAAGTTGGCATGTTAGATGTGATTATTATCCCAAAAAGAAAATAAGTAACTAGATTATTACAACCGGCCTGAGTTGGACACTTTCTAGTCAATAATGGAGTACAGCCCAAGTCAAGTTAAAATTCACCTTTACTAATCCGCCGGATTTCAGTCATCTTACTTAATCCAGGTTAGAAATCATCACATCACATTTCTTTTCGATAATTGAATTGGTTAGTTTAACTTTGTATATTTAGTGTATTATATATCACTACAATTTATCAGATTTGAAGTATATTAAGACTAGATGAATTGGTGGTTGCTTATTAATAAGTGCTTTATAAGCAGAATTGAAGGGGCCTTTTTATAAGCACTAGTTGGATACCCGCGCAATGCGGCGGTGAAAAAAATATAGTTATAATAGAAATATAATGAATGAATTGCTAATCCAACTCTCCCACAATTCTGTACCCGCTTAGTGAATTCGTTACATAACACTCCGAAAGTATATGTGTTCGTTGTATATGTTTGTTTGGGTTTCTCGTAACTTTCCCGTGACATTATTATTCTCGCATAAAGACCCTCGCAATTTTTTACCCGTCAAACACTCCCCCAAAAGTTATAATTTTGACGAATCAAGTTTGTATTGATTCAAATAAGGTTAAAGTTGTAAAAATTTAATCAAAACAACCCATTAAAAACGCAAAAACTAAAAACTTATAAAAATATATCAAAATGGATGTTGAATTAAAGAGAACAAAATTTTAGAAAATATGGTGTAATTAGATCATTAAAAAAATAAATTGATCAAAAGATATTTCAATTTGAAAAATAAAGGTGATATTTTAGTTGAGAAGTGACACATGTCAATCCATAATTGGAGCTCCTTATCTTAATTTTTGGTGGAGCCCACAACTTAAATGCTTTATATAGTAGTATAGATAAGCTGAAAAATATATGTAACAAACATCCCTTATACTTGCTGTTTAGTCAGTTAATAAACATGACTTTCATGGTGAAATTCTAACTGCTTTATGCTTAACATATACCCAGGGACGGAACCAGGGGGTTCCGCGGGTGCCCGGGACCCCTATAGATTTTTACGATGTAATGTTAATTTTTGAAAAAAACATCAATTTTTACTAAACGCATCTTAAATGCACCCGGTCCATCGAAATGTGTTTCTATGTTACGGTTCAAAAAGTTTTGTGCACCCGGTAATATTTGGTCCCGGTTCTGTCCCTGCATATACCAATGCGCGTCTGTTGGCTGAACCAAATTCAACCTATTTAGTATAGCTTGTCTAAATTAGTTTCTGCTACGTACTGGTTTTGAGAATCTCATGCCACTAGGTTCAGGCTAGAGCGAATCTAAGATACCGAGTTGGTTAGTTATATAAGAGATAATCCCTTGTTGAGTTTCCCAAGTGTAGTGGTGATGACTCGAGTATCTCAAGTAGGGACAGGACACAATTTGACGAGGTGCATTTACAAAAATTTATACAAAACGAGGAACACGTTTTTTTTGGACCAGGTGCATTTAGGAAAAATCGAGCCAAGATCATATAAAATCAACATTTGATTTCCATTTTCACATGTGGGATCGCTAACCGCAACTTAAACCCATACCTGTAGCTTCCTTAAGGATTCTACAACGGATGTGGTTTTCCCTGTTCTGGTACCCTGGGAGGGCGAGCCTTTTGACTTAGATGTACGCGGCCTCACCGGGTTAATCCCAGGACCGTTTCTGGCCCTTCCCTGGCCACCCCTAAATGTACACACCTAGGGAGGTTTGAACCTTTGACATCTTGTTTGAAAGCCAAGGACCTTACCACTAGGCCATTTGGTGGTGGGTTCCTTAAGGATTCTGTATGGAAATATTATTGTATGTTATGCAGTTTGTGCATTTGATTCATTAAGCTTGTTATGTAAACTAGCATAAGAAATTTCAAACTTCATTGACAGTGACGTCTTGCTTATGCCTTCAAATTTGCTCTCTCAACTCGTTAGGCAGTTTTGACTACCTTGTAGCTAGTAACTGGCCTAGGCAGGGATAGAGTCTCAGCTATGCATTTCCTTTTTCCTATGTGAGCACAGATGGCTATTGCTTTGTTCTGCATCCTAAGTTGACAAGCCTTGTTAATCTTTTGACTCCAAGTTGCAAACTTTACCATGACATAATAACCGATTGTGTTCTTTTTTCAGAAAGATTGCAACTTCTCAAACACTGGAATATGCTTAAAGCACTGAATTGTCCAAATTTCACGTTTTTGTGTTCGTTGAGGAAGGCTAGGCTTATGAATAGGATTTGCCGTTTGCGGCCACTGCATATTGACATATAAATTGGCAACAGCAAAGTTTAGCAGTAGAACCAAGTTTCTGAATTCAACCAAGATGAAAAAGACTGCACGCTGTATCTTCCTCTTTTTGATGTTCAGAATTAACTGGAAGAAGTTATTCCCTATCGGAGCCATTATCGCAATAATGTATCTTCAATTGCATACCCTTCCTTATCAACTTACCACACGTAGTTCGTATCTTCCTGATACAAATAGCTTTGATGACAACTTAAATAGTCAAATCACCCCTTCGATTAAAGATGAACAGTCCGAGGCTATTAAGATAGGCCCAGTGAATATTCCGCTTAATTCTTCTAGTCATTTAGTTCAGCCAAATGCAGCTGTGCAAGAAAAAGCCAAAGTTAATCAAAGTAGGAACCAGATGGACATACAACAACAACAATACCCAATCCCGCCGGGGCGAGGTATGGGGAACCATATGGACATAATTACGACAAATATTTCAGTGAGGCCTTTTAAACCATCTTCCTTATCTGCTTCTGAAAGAAGGCGCAGGCGTTATCTGGTAAGGTTACCAAGTTTCTAGTGAAAAAGGCATCATTCTCGTATGTCCTCATCACAAATAAAACTAATGAAATTAACTGGTATATGCAGAGAGATATAAAGAAATTATCACCATATGAAGCACTCATGTACGCCAGAAAGGAGGTTGACACTGTCTCGGTTGGTGTTGATGATCATGATCCAGATCTGTATGCCCCTTTATTCAGGAATGTATCCGTGTTTGAAAGGTAAACTCGATGATCCATGTGAAATTTATTATTAATGTGAAAGTAAAGTATCATACCAATTGTCTGATTTGTATCATCCCAACTTTATTTTCTTCCAGTAAGCAAGAAATATATCTTTTTATGCGCATATATAAGCCTCCAGATGAATTATGCCTTAAAAATTTCTGATAGTTGTGTTATTACCATATGCAAACATTAAAGGGGGAAATAGGTGAACACCGTTGTGTGGAGTCGTAAGATGTGGATAGTTGTGTTTGGTAATTCTGTGATTTCAGTTTGGGCAATTAAGGAGAATGCTGCAAGTTACGGTTCAAGTATAGAGAGTGAAGCGACCCATAGGGGTTCCAGATAGAGAACAATGAAAAGAAACTACGGAGTAGGTATAGGCGAATTATTTATAAATTTGCATGTGATCACAACTTGCCTGCATTTCTTTATAAATTTGAGGGGTTGATAAGTACGTTTTTAGAAGTATGCAAAGCTGAATGATACAAAACTTTTCGCTTTCACTTTGAAAGTTACTCAACTCATTGTGTGCTCCAATATTAAAACCATAACTGTTATAGATAGATTTTCTTTAAGCTTCTACTTTATTTCACATATTGTGAAGATTCTTCTACTCTTTTGTTATTTAAAGATGTGATGATAAGACATCTGAACAATACTAACACTTTCACAAAACTAAGTAAAGTCAAATGTTAGAGTAGAGTTTTCATGACAAAGGTGTGCTTTTTGCATTCTGTTTCTAGTGGCAGATGGGAAAGATATATATGTGATTAATTGTCTGTTAACAAAAACCAACTTTTAGTAACTTTTCACGGTTTAATATTTGTTATGGAAATTTCTTAAGTGCGTGGTTTACAAGCCATACACAAGTATTCTTGCAATCGTAGTCTCAACATAGTTTGACTTACTAACTGCTTCTAGCAGGAGCTACGAGTTGATGGAGCTCATACTCAAGGTTTACATATACCAAGAAGGAAAAAGACCTATTTTCCATACTCCTTATCTCAGAGGAATTTATTCCTCAGAAGGATGGTTTATGAAGTTCATGGAATCAAGCAGACAGTTTGTCACACAGGACCCAGAAAAGGCTCACCTGTTTTATCTGCCATACAGTGCACGTCAGCTCCAACGTACTCTCTATGTACCCGACTCACATAATCTCAGACCACTCTCGCTATTTCTAAGAGATTATGTTAACAAGCTTGCTTCAAGGTATCCGTTCTGGAACAGGACTCATGGTTCGGATCACTTTCTTGTGGCTTGTCATGACTGGGTAAGTTACCTATCTGCTTTTATTTATTGCTTTGCTTTCTGACAATAATGCTTATAGAGTTCAAAAAAATCTTTTAAGTGAACTTCTTATGGCATTAGTTTTGTTTATAAATTACCTAATGACGATAATTAGCTAAAAGGTAAAAAGACATTTAATACAAATGATACCAAATTGTTTTCTGCATTCCAAAATTTCACTTGAATAAAATATGTGTATGACTTTAAAGACAGAATGGTAGACGTTAATTGAGTAAAAAAATCAAGTATTACTCCACAAATAAATGGTAATCAACAAGGAAAATAGTCAAAACCACGTTCCTTACATTTGTTTGTTTTTCATTATTGCAATCCCATTGTGGTTGTGTTCAAGTTGTACTAAATTTTATATATATAGGCATACATACACACTTGATTCACATGAACTTCTGTTTGTGTATATGCACACACAATTCACATGGAAATACAGATCCGATTAACTTCTGTTCGTCTATATGCACACATGATTCACATGAACTCATATCTCATCAACTTCTCTTTATGTATGTTCTGATTAAATGCAGAAAAATGGGTGGGTTGGGCGGGGTAGTACCATGTCAAAACAGGTAGTTTTTTTGTTGCGGGTTGAGTTGACCTGAAACAGTCTGTCCATATACTTCATTTGTTATGTGGTACTGTGTCAAATATGAGTAGAAAAATTGTATAATTCTAAAGCAATTTTTTTATATAAATGATTTAGAGGGTTTAATGCATAAAACACACTTTGGAGACTTTTGACTCATTTGACCTGTTTCCTTTTGAGCTATTTTTATTTTATTTTTTACAGATAAACTTGCTATAGAGTAAACGTAACCTGACTCGACCCATTCATGTGTCACCTCTGATTAGTACCCTTAGATTCTTCTCTCACAGATCTAGTTGTGATTGTACTTTTTAGGGTCCATACACCTTGAAAGAGCACAGGGAACTGACCAACAACACCATAAAAGCGCTCTGCAACGCAGACACTTCTGAAGGCGTCTTTGTCGCCAGAAAAGATGTTTCCTTACCAGAAACCACCATAGGAAATCCTAGAAGACCTCTTAGAAACATAGGTGGTAAAAGGATCTCAAAGCGTCCTATCCTAGCGTTCTTTGCAGGAGGAATGCATGGTCGAGTCCGCCCGACACTCATCAAACATTGGGCCAATAAAGATCCAGAAATGATTATTTCCGGGCCTATGTCCTACAAAAGATCACAAACAATGTCATATTCTCTTCACATGAAATCCAGCAGATACTGCATCTGCCCAATGGGTTATGAAGTAAATAGTCCAAGAATCGTGGAAGCTATATATTACGAATGTGTTCCTGTGATCATTGCTGACAATTTTATTCCTCCGTTAAATGAAGTCTTAAACTGGACTGCATTTTCAGTGATTGTGGCTGAAAAGGATATTCCCAAACTAAAAGAAATCTTATTAGCTATCCCCATGAAGAGGTATCGTACCATGCAAACCAATGTGAAGATGTTGCAGAAACATTTTTACTGGAACCGTACACCAGTTAAATATGACATGTTCCATATGATCCTGCATTCAATCTGGCTTAGCAGGCTGAACCAAATTCAAGATTTAACAGGTTCACAATAATTATATTCTCTTACTGGACGACTAATCTTCATTTAATTCATTTTTTGTTTTCATATATTACTCGTGAAACCTCAGTGAAGAGAAAATGGAGTGGTAAACCTTACGTCAAATATTGACACACCTTTGTAAATCAACAAGCATTCAAATTTAGGATTTTTAGGAACAATACGGTTACTTATAGTGTGGATATGTATGTATCTATGTATATGTGTATTTTGTTGAACAGATTGGTCTTGCGGATGAGCTAGCAGGAAAGATAACTGATTGGATTTTTGTATACATTAGAAGAGTTGGCATCATGATACTTTAAAGTTTCCCTATTATGTAACATTTTAATGCATGTGTGCTCATTTCCATATAATCTATTTTTGTCTCAATTTCGTTATTTTGATGGTATGTACAGCGACATGACTATTGCAATGGTGTGCCTGAACTAATTTGTCCACCGATACTTTGCATAACTAAGTAATTGCAGTGACTACTTTCTTTGGTCATTCACCTCATACTTGTGCATGTTATAACAATCTAAAAAACTTTCAAATATATCAAAACTAATATCCTATTGATAAATTTGTATAAGACTGTTTGATAAGTAAAACATTTTTCTCGCTATAAAGTTTACACCTTGTTTATGTAGCAATAACCAGTAATATACGGTCCGTATGACCATAGTGCATGAGGCTTACATGGAGGCCACGCTATGCATTTGTGTACCATATTATTTAACACATGTTTTTTCTCCTCCTTATCATATACCGTATTTTCTAGCGGCAAGACGGGCAAAAATTTAAGTGTTATAATCGGGTTACTACACAAGTATGACCCTTAGGAGATGCAAGAGGACACATGTGCACTGTTGAAAGGTTAAATTACAGCATGTGTATAATTGTATAAACAAACAAGACACTGTAAAATCTCACGAACATGATGGCAAAAAGAAATAAAAAAACAAAACAAAAACATACGTTGTCAACTTGATTTGTATTTATGTATCATATATACATCGAAGGGTCCACAAAAATGGTCCCTTAGAGGATGTTTGTATGTTTTTCAAAACAACAAGACTTGGTTAAATTTGAATTAATTGTATAAGGTTAATACAAATGGTGATGAGATTTTATACTCTTGGAAACAAGGGCGGAACTAGTAGGATAATTAGTGGGTGCTTGGCCACCCCTAATCAACCCCATTTTATTCATTAGTTATATAGGCTATAAGCCCTAATTCTTATTGAAATTTTGAATAACTTAACCAATGAGACACAAATATATAACATCAAATAAATTTACTTGTCAAATTATTCTTTCTAATAGCTTAGTTCCTAATTACTGTGGTGTTAAGTTGAATTATGGGTTAAAAAGAACAACAGATTCATTTTCCGAGGGATATTTTTATTGTTATAATTTATACGTTAATTTTGGCCCCCTTAACTTCAAATCTTGGCTTCATTATTACTTGAAAACCAAATTTCATATAACAAATCTTCACTAGAAATCTTAATGCTCTTCTTTCACCTTAGATTATCAACTACTCAATTNAATATGACATGTTCCATATGATCCTGCATTCAATCTGGCTTAGCAGGCTGAACCAAATTCAAGATTTAACAGGTTCACAATAATTATATTCTCTTACTGGACGACTAATCTTCATTTAATTCATTTTTTGTTTTCATATATTACTCGTGAAACCTCAGTGAAGAGAAAATGGAGTGGTAAACCTTACGTCAAATATTGACACACCTTTGTAAATCAACAAGCATTCAAATTTAGGATTTTTAGGAACAATACGGTTACTTATAGTGTGGATATGTATGTATCTATGTATATGTGTATTTTGTTGAACAGATTGGTCTTGCGGATGAGCTAGCAGGAAAGATAACTGATTGGATTTTTGTATACATTAGAAGAGTTGGCATCATGATACTTTAAAGTTTCCCTATTATGTAACATTTTAATGCATGTGTGCTCATTTCCATATAATCTATTTTTGTCTCAATTTCGTTATTTTGATGGTATGTCATAAGTCATAACTATTGCAATGGCGTGCCTGAACTAATTTGTCAACCATTGATGCTTTGCATATAAGTATGTAATTGCAGTGACTACTTTGGTCATTCACCCCATACTTGTGCATGTTATGCGCCTAAGCTCAACAATCTAAAAAGCTTTCAAATATATTGAAACTAATATCCTATTGATAAATCTGATCAATTGATGTTAAGACGAGCTTATATGACTGTCGTTTACCATGTCAACATCTCTTCAGATTCGGGTATTTATGTAGCAATAACCAGTACTATACGGGTATGACCATAGTGCATGAGGCTTACATGGAGGCCACGCTATGCATTTGTGTACCATATTATTTAACACATGTTTTTTCTCCTCCTTGTCATATACCGTATTTTCTAGCGGCAAGACGGGCAAAAATTTAAGTGTTATAATCGGGTTACTACACAAGTATGACCCTTAGGAGATGCAGGAGGACACATGTGCACTGTTGAAAGGTTAAATTACAGCATGTGTATAATTGTATAAACAAACAAGACACTGTAAAATCTCACGAACATGATGGAAAAAAAGAAATAAAAAAACAAAACAAAAACATACGTTGTCAACTTGATTTGTATTTATGTATCATATATACATCGAAGGGTCCACAAAAATGGTCCCTTGGAGGATGTTTGTATGTTTTTCAAAACAACAAGACTTGGTTAAATTTGAATTAATTGTATAAGGTTAATACAAATGGTGATGAGATTTTATACTCTTGGAAACAAGGGCGGAACTAGTAGGATAATTAGTGGGTGCTTGGCCACCCCTAATCAACCCCATTTTATTCATTAGTTATATAGGCTATAAGCCCTAATTCTTATTGAAATTTTGAATAACTTAACCAATGAGACACAAATATATAACATCAAATAAATTTACTTGTCAAATTATTCTTTCTAATAGCTTAGTTCCTAATTACTGTGGTGTTAAGTTGAATTATGGGTTAAAAAGAACAACAGATTCATTTTCCGAGGGATATTTTTATTGTTATAATTTATACGTTAATTTTGGCCCCCTTAACTTCAAATCTTGGCTTCATTATTACTTGAAAACCAAATTTCATATAACAAATCTTCACTAGAAATCTTAATGCTCTTCTTTCACCTTAGATTATCAACTACTCAATTNTGGTATGTCATAAGTCATAACTATTGCAATGGCGTGCCTGAACTAATTTGTCAACCATTGATGCTTTGCATATAAGTATGTAATTGCAGTGACTACTTTGGTCATTCACCCCATACTTGTGCATGTTATGCGCCTAAGCTCAACAATCTAAAAAGCTTTCAAATATATTGAAACTAATATCCTATTGATAAATCTGATCAATTGATGTTAAGACGAGCTTATATGACTGTCGTTTACCATGTCAACATCTCTTCAGATTCGGGTATTTATGTAGCAATAACCAGTACTATACGGGTATGACCATAGTGCATGAGGCTTACATGGAGGCCACGCTATGCATTTGTGTACCATATTATTTAACACATGTTTTTTCTCCTCCTTGTCATATACCGTATTTTCTAGCGGCAAGACGGGCAAAAATTTAAGTGTTATAATCGGGTTACTACACAAGTATGACCCTTAGGAGATGCAGGAGGACACATGTGCACTGTTGAAAGGTTAAATTACAGCATGTGTATAATTGTATAAACAAACAAGACACTGTAAAATCTCACGAACATGATGGAAAAAAAGAAATAAAAAAACAAAACAAAAACATACGTTGTCAACTTGATTTGTATTTATGTATCATATATACATCGAAGGGTCCACAAAAATGGTCCCTTGGAGGATGTTTGTATGTTTTTCAAAACAACAAGACTTGGTTAAATTTGAATTAATTGTATAAGGTTAATACAAATGGTGATGAGATTTTATACTCTTGGAAACAAGGGCGGAACTAGTAGGATAATTAGTGGGTGCTTGGCCACCCCTAATCAACCCCATTTTATTCATTAGTTATATAGGCTATAAGCCCTAATTCTTATTGAAATTTTGAATAACTTAACCAATGAGACACAAGTATATAACATCAAATAAATTTACTTGTCAAATTATTCTTTCTAATAGCTTAGTTCCTAATTACTGTGGTGTTAAGTTGAATTATGGGTTAAAAAGAACAACAGATTCATTTTCCGAGGGATATTTTTATTGTTATAATTTATACGTTAATTTTGGCCCCCTTAACTTCAAATCTTGGCTTCATTATTACTTGAAAACCAAATTTCATATAACAAATCTTCACTAGAAATCTTAATGCTCTTCTTTCACCTTAGATTATCAACTACTCAATTTTGTGTGAGGGTCGTTATCAAATATTAGCGACGTTTCAGCAAGGGGCGGAGCCAGAAACATATGGTCGATGGGGCAAACTTTGATAAATTTTAGAAACTTCACTACAAATCATTTCGTTGAGGAGGGGGGGGGGGGTTTACAAAATTAGCCAGATATTTTAAAAAATTTACACTATAATTTTTTCGCTAATGGTGCATGTGCCCACCCTGCACCCATCATGTCTCCGCCTCTGTGTTCCAACGGATCAAGAATTTTGGTCGAGTGATTTTGAAATTAAAAGTTATGAGCGGGCTTAAAGATGAAGCTAAACCTATGTAATAACAATATTATAAGAACGAATTTTATCTAGCGCTAACGTGTTTAATTGAATCTTTTGGCTGTATGCGGCTCCGCCCATGCTGGCAAGTTCTATTTGTTAGACGATTTATTTATAAAGGAATGCTAGACCCACATAAGAATTACACACAAAAAATCCACATGTTGGTGTGTCAGGGAGTGATTAGTCTATTCAGAGAGAAAAGAGAGAAAGTATAACAAAATAGACAAATCACTTTCTGATACATCAGCGTGTGGATTTTTTATGTGGGTCTAACATTCATCTTATTTATATGTATATAGGCTTAGCCCATATTTAGTTGTTTCTATATAGTTAAATTAGACGTGGACAGACAAACTACTCGTCATGGGTTTATTTTTTCAAAAATCTTTATAACAATTTTGAAGTGATCAAACATATCCTAGGCGACTCCACTGATGCATCGTCTAGTACTCCTGCTCTTCCAACGAACGAATGGTTGAAAATCGACTCAATCGTGAAATTATTTATTTTTTTTGACATTATCCGATACACTCCAAGAATGCCTAGATATGACTTTAAAACACTAGTGTTATTATACAAAAAAATGTTACTTTGTACTATCCAACATTCCAAGCATTAACGTGAGCTAGTGGCAAAAAGTCTTGTAGCTACTATCATTAATATTTTGAAGTGATCACGCCAAACTTCTGAAAAAAAAAAGATTTTATATGTTTTAAGTTTGTGTGACAATGACTTTAAGTTTCGTTGATTAGTCGGTCAAAATGTCAGAAATCACAGATTAAAAAAAAGTTGAAAAGAATAAAAAACTGTCGAAGCATTTGCTACTAGACTCTCTTACTGGACGACTAATCTTCATTTAATTCATTTTTTGTTTTCATATATTACTCGTGAAACCTCAGTGAAGAGAAAATGGAGTGGTAAACCTTACGTCAAATATTGACACACCTTTGTAAATCAACAAGCATTCAAATTTAGGATTTTTAGGAACAATACGGTTACTTATAGTGTGGATATGTATGTATCTATGTATATGTGTATTTTGTTGAACAGATTGGTCTTGCCGATGAGCTAGCGGGAAAGATAACTGATTGGATTTTTGTATACATTAGAAGAGTTGGCATCATGATACTTTAAAGTTTCCCTATTATGTAACATTTTAATGCATGTGTGCTCATTTCCATATAATCTATTTTTGTCTCAATTTCGTTATTTTGATGGTATGTACAGCGACATGACTATTGCAATGGTGTGCCTGAACTAATTTGTCCACCGATACTTTGCATAACTAAGTAATTGCAGTGACTACTTTCTTTGGTCATTCACCTCATACTTGTGCATGTTATAACAATCTAAAAAACTTTCAAATATATCAAAACTAATATCCTATTGATAAATTTGTATAAGACTGTTTGATAAGTAAAACATTTTTCTCGCTATAAAGTTTACACCTTGTTTATGTAGCAATAACCAGTAATATACGGTCCGTATGACCATAGTGCATGAGGCTTACATGGAGGCCACGCTATGCATTTGTGTACCATATTATTTAACACATGTTTTTTCTCCTCCTTATCATATACCGTATTTTCTAGCGGCAAGACGGGCAAAAATTTAAGTGTTATAATCGGGTTACTACACAAGTATGACCCTTAGGAGATGCAAGAGGACACATGTGCACTGTTGAAAGGTTAAATTACAGCATGTGTATAATTGTATAAACAAACAAGACACTGTAAAATCTCACGAACATGATGGCAAAAAGAAATAAAAAAACAAAACAAAAACATACGTTGTCAACTTGATTTGTATTTATGTATCATATATACATCGAAGGGTCCACAAAAATGGTCCCTTAGAGGATGTTTGTATGTTTTTCAAAACAACAAGACTTGGTTAAATTTGAATTAATTGTATAAGGTTAATACAAATGGTGATGAGATTTTATACTCTTGGAAACAAGGGCGGAACTAGTAGGATAACTAGTGGGTGCTTGGCCACCCCTACTCAACCCATTTTATTCATTAGTTATATAGGCTACTAGCAGGGTACCCGCGCGTTGCAGCGGCGGGTATCCTGAAATAAAAATTTTCGATGGAATTAATAAAAATGTCACGGGAAGTCATTCTGACACC
Source organism: Artemisia annua (assembly GCA_014162995.1). Lineage (NCBI taxonomy): Eukaryota > Viridiplantae > Streptophyta > Magnoliopsida > Asterales > Asteraceae > Artemisia > Artemisia annua. Next base: position 61,044 of record LBNU01034086.1, read on the forward strand.
TGAATTTGCCTCGAGAACGAAATACTAAAAGATTTGGTAAACTACACTTCCCACCCTAGCATATATTTACAATCTTAGTCCCTTGGGTTCACACAAGGTCCAAAACACTTTCCTATATAAACCTCATTATACCCTCACTTAGGGTTTGACACCCTTTCTCTCTCAAACCAGCCGCACCCTATTTCTTATTCTTATCCAGTCGTTTTTCCGGCTAAACAAACACCACCGCCGGTCACTTAAACTCACCGCCACCACCACCACACTCCTTACAACCTCCCCATCATTTTGACGTACATCACGCGCCAAGAACCCAACACCACGATTAACACTACCACAGCTCGAGTTCATCACCAAAACTATCTCTCTCTCGTTTTGTTGATACCGGCGGTCGAAGGTAGGAAAACCCACCACCCTTTTGTCGTTCTAGCGACGGTGGGGGATAAGTACATGAATTTTCAAGAGTTTTTGATTAAATAAAGATTAAAACTAATAAATATGAAGCTAAATAAGTGTTTAGTATCATTTTCTTTCTTTTTGTTGTTGTCGTTGTTATTGAGTCGCGAAAACAAGGGATCCCGTGAGCTTGAGCTCACAGCCTTGTGTATCGAGTCGAGTTTTATTGAGTCGAGTATTGGTCACAGGTTCGTGTTTAGGTTAAGATGGAGGGTTGTACATTGTGTTTAAATGATTGTAATATTGGGTGTAGGGGTGTTTTTAATGCTATTAATGTAGTAAAATGAGTGTTGTACATTGTGTTTAAATGATTGTAATATTGAGTGTAGGGGTGTTTTTAATGCTATTAATGTAGAATTCTAAGGAAAGTGGTCTGAATTTCGATTCATGCTAGTTTGTGTTGTACACAATGCTTTGGTTGTTGTAATTATGAAAATTGCTTGCTTTAAAGTGTTGTAAACCATGCAGCATTTTTTGTACATCTGAATTTTTTGGAGAGAGAGTCCTTCCTCCATTATAAGTAGTATAGATAAGCCCTAATTCTTATTGAAATTTTGAATAACTTAACCAATGAGACACAAGTATATAACATCAAATAAATTTACTTGTCAAATTATTCTTTCTAATAGCTTAGTTCCTAATTACTGTGGTGTTAAGTTGAATTATGGGTTAAAAAGAACAACAGATTCATTTTCCGAGGGATATTTTTATTGTTATAATTTATACGTTAATTTTGGCCCCCTTAACTTCAAATCTTGGCTTCATTATTACTTGAAAACCAAATTTCATATAACAAATCTTCACTAGAAATCTTAATGCTCTTCTTTCACCTTAGATTATCAACTACTCAATTTTGTGTGAGGGTCGTTATCAAATATTAGCGACGTTTCAGCAAGGGGCGGAGCCAGAAACATATGGTCGATGGGGCAAACTTTGATAAATTTTAGAAACTTCACTACAAATCATTTCGTTGAGGAGGGGGGGGGGGGTTTACAAAATTAGCCAGATATTTTAAAAAATTTACACTATAATTTTTTCGCTAATGGTGCATGTGCCCACCCTGCACCCATCATGTCTCCGCCTCTGTGTTCCAACGGATCAAGAATTTTGGTCGAGTGATTTTGAAATTAAAAGTTATGAGCGGGCTTAAAGATGAAGCTAAACCTATGTAATAACAATATTATAAGAACGAATTTTATCTAGCGCTAACGTGTTTAATTGAATCTTTTGGCTGTATGCGGCTCCGCCCATGCTGGCAAGTTCTATTTGTTAGACGATTTATTTATAGAGGAATGTTAGACCCACATAAGAATTACACACAAAAAATCCACATGTTGGTGTGTCAGGGAGTGATTAGTCTATTCAGAGAGAAAAGAGAGAAAGTATAACAAAATAGACAAATCACTTTCTGATACATCAGCGTGTGGATTTTTTATGTGGGTCTAACATTCATCTTATTTATATGTATATAGGCTTAGCCCATATTTAGTTGTTTCTATATAGTTAAATTAGACGTGGACAGACAAACTACTCGTCATGGGTTTATTTTTTCAAAAATCTTTATAACAATTTTGAAGTGATCAAACATATCCTAGGCGACTCCACTGATGCATCGTCTAGTACTCCTGCTCTTCCAACGAACGAATGGTTGAAAATCGACTCAATCGTGAAATTATTTATTTTTTTTGACATTATCCGATACACTCCAAGAATGCCTAGATATGACTTTAAAACACTAGTGTTATTATACAAAAAAATGTTACTTTGTACTATCCAACATTCCAAGCATTAACGTGAGCTAGTGGCAAAAAGTCTTGTAGCTACTATCATTAATATTTTGAAGTGATCACGCCAAACTTCTGAAAAAAAAAAGATTTTATATGTTTTAAGTTTGTGTGACAATGACTTTAAGTTTCGTTGATTAGTCGGTCAAAATGTCAGAAATCACAGATTAAAAAAAAGTTGAAAAGAATAAAAAACTGTCGAAGCATTTGCTACTAACCTCATTTTTTAAATGAACTGTGATTTTCTCCTAAAGTTCTTGTACATATAAAAGTCCAAACCTGATTTAACGATATTTTTGTCCTTTTGTTGAATATACATCCAAGAATACCATGTTACTATGTACTCCGTAACTAGCACAATTTGGATGGAATTTGTGGTCCTTACACGTAACTATTACAAGGGCACCACAAACCTCAACACGTGTGTAATAATGTATGGCGTCCTACGGCCACCACTAATTATATATCTTGTGATTTACTTCTCATTTTATTTATTTATTTTATTACACCATAGTATATAGTTAAAGATGACCGTTAATTTTAACCTATCAGTATTATAAGGGACTTGAAACAAAATGATCTCGAAAATAAAAAAAGGCCGATGCACTAACTAAAGTACTACGTGAAGCTGGACATGACATAAGCGACGATAATGTTGTTGATCTCAACTTCTTCACTGATAATGAAAACTAAATGTTTGTCTTTTAAAAACTTCATTGGACGCGTCTCTTTTAAAGTTAATGAACAATTTAAAAACGATGGAAACAAAAAATCTTGGTTGAATCAATGAATGTTTTTTAGTTGTCTTATGTTATGTCTTTATTTAGTTTGCTTCACAATATGTTGCTTCCCAACTAGAAATTTGTTAGTTGAATACAAGTTACTGCTTACGATTAGTTTTTTGTACCAAAATTAGCACTTCCGAAACAAAATTCTATCGAGATCCCGTGACACAGCGAGACCGCCCTAGTACCATCCTTGAACATATTTGTAAGATTGCTAGCACCTTTTGTGATTGATGTATCATACTTTGACGTAAAGTTTCTATATAGTTATGATAATCTAAATAGGTTATAAGAGGATTGGGTGTGGTGAAGAGGCAAGGCTCTTCGTTTGGGCCCCACACGTGCCACATCACCTCAACACCTCTTCACAACTAACCTCCTCCTCACCAACAACTAACCTCAACTTCTTCATTTGGGCTCCACCACTTACACATTTATTTATTTATTTTTTCATTTCATTAAATAAAATAAATTCATTTCACTAATTATTAGACACAATACAACAAACTAATATTATTTCATCTTCAATAAAAAAAGTTACAATACGAAAAAAAAACATACGATACGAAAAAAAAAATACGATACTAAAAAAACATACGAAACTAAATATTCCTATTCCGTTGAATTTCTTCCCATTAATGTTGTTGCCAAACATGCTCGATTAGACATCGTTGAAGCCTTTTGTGTGTGTTTTGATCTTGTAGTTCTTTTTGTTTTCTTCTTTGCGTTGCGCAACGGTCAATCCATGACGTTTGTAAATTTGGTGTCGGAGGAATATACATTTCGGCAGCTTCGGATATTGCAAATTTTTTATCTTTCAAAATCATGTTATTCATTATAATGCACGAGTACATGATTCTCCGTAACTTGGCCACAGTAAACGCACGCGCCGGTTGGGCAATAATATGCCAACGACCTTGGAGGACACCAAAAGCTCTTTCGATATCTTTTCGAGCACTTTCTTGTTTCGCTTTCCATGCTTGGTTTTTTGGGTTGTGTGCAATAGTAAAGGATTTGACAAACGATGCCCACTGTGGGTAAATTCCATCTGCTAGATAATACCCATGTTTAAATTTTTTCCCGTATACTTCAAACGGAACTTGAGGGCCAATATCATCAAGCATGTCGTCGAATAACGGTGAATTATACAAAACGGTTAGATCGTTATTCGCACCTGCAACACCAAAAAACGCATGCCAAATCCACAGATCATACGAAGCAACAACTTCAAGCATAATAGTTGGATANGTTATGATAATCTAAATAGGTTATAAGTTGAACAAAGGAACATAAAAGGTCTATTAATGTAAAGTTGATTATATCAATACAAATACCTAAAATATAAATATTTTGCTATCAATACCTTAAATGTATTTAAAAGGAGGAGGAAAATTGTGTTATGGTTGGTTTGTATGCCAATAATTGAACTTCAGCTCAACAGAGAGAAGGATGGTTTCCTTTGATGTACTTTTTCTTTCCCAAACAATACATACAATGTATTAAAGATGAGGAATGATGGTGTGTTGGTTTGCATAAATCATTCTACTTCGGTTCAAAATGACAAAAATGGTTTCCTTTGATGTTCACATATAATTGCTCAAATGGTCCATTCTTCGTTCATCCCCACAAATTTTGCACCCATCTCTTTCTCATAATTAGCAAGATTTGAAAGGTGTAAATGTGACACTTAAGAAAACTTTGAAGAAAAAGGTGTGTATTTTATCAAGGCTATTATATTGGCTATGTTTGGCAAAAGTAGATGTGAGCAGTAGCAGTGAGCTGTGAGCTGTGAGCTGTAGCCACAGCTCACTGCTCACCGCTCACAGCTTATTAAAGAGGCATTGGAAAAATGAGATTTCTTAAAAATAGCAAAGCTCACCGCTCTTTTGCCAAACGAACACTAAAAATCAAAAAGCTCATTGCTCACCACTCATTGCTCCAAAAAGCTCCAAAAAGCTCTGCGCCAAACATAGCCATTGTCGATAAATCATTACGGGCTTATGCTAAATTCCGTTTTTTTTCAACTTTAAGATGAAATATCTCATGGAAATTAAATGTTTGTTATATTTCTTTGAGTTAATTGCATTTTTGGTCCCTGTGGTATGGCCAAATTGCAGATTTGGTCCCTAAAAGTTTGAAAGTGCAGTGGTAGTCCCCATTTCAAAGGTTTCGTTGCATGTTTGGTCCCTCACCAACATCAAATGACTAAAATACCCTTGTCTTTTTTCTTTTTTTATTTTCTTTTTAGTTTTCTTACATAAATGGTCCTTGTGTCTAGCCATAATTTACAGATTTAGTCCGATTTTTTTTTAATTTAACTATTAATATTAGTATTATTTTTTATATGTTTTCGTCCGTTTTTATACGTCCGTATTTCTTACCTTTTCGTCCGTTTTTATACATTTTCATCCGTTTTTATACGTTTTCATCCGTTTTTGTCCGTTTTCGTCTGTTTTTATACGTTTTCGTCCGTTTTTATACGATTTTATCCGTTTTCGTCCATTTTGATACATTTTCGTCAGTTTTTGTAAATTCTTATCTGTTTTTAAAATTTTTTCTTACAGTTTCATAAATTTTAATCCATTTTTATACGTTTTCATTCGTTTTGATACGTTTTCATCCGTTTTTTTTTTATGTTTTCGTCTGTTTTTATATGTTTCGTCTGTTTTTATACGTTTTCGTCCGTTTTTATAAGTTTTTATCCGTTTTCGTCTGTTTTTATACATTTTCAATAGTTTTGATATGTTTTCATCCGTTTTTTATGTCTTCATCGGTTTTTATACGTTTTCGTCCGTTTTGGTAAGTTTTTATCCGTTTTCGTCCGTTTTTATGCGTTTTCGTCCGTTTTTAAACGTTTTTCTTATGTTTTTCATACATTTTATCCGTTTCCGTCCATTTTTAAACATTTTTCTTACGTTTTCATACATTTTATCCGTTTTTATCCGTTTTCATCTGTTTTTATATGTTTTTCTTACGTTTTCATATATGTTTATCTGTTTTTATACGTTTTCATTTATTTTGATACTTTTTCATTCGTTTTTACGTTTTCATCTATTTTTATAACTTTTCGTCTGTTTTTATCCGTTTTCGTCTATTTTCATATATTTTCGTCCATTTTTATAAGTTTTCATCCGTTTTTCTTACGTTTTCAAACATTTTATCCGTTTTATCCATTTTTATATGTTTTTGTTCGTTTTGACACGTAAAGAAATAGACGAAAACACATAAAAGTAAGAAAAACATTTTAAAACGGATGAAAACGTGTAAAAATGAACGAAAATGGATAAAAATATATGAAACTGGACGAAAAAATATAAAGTGTATGAAAACGTAAGAAAAACGTTTAAAAACGGATGGAAACGGATAAAGTGTATGAAAACGTAAGAAAAACGTTTAAAAACGGATGAAACGTATAAAACGGATGAAAACTTAACAAAACGGACGAAAACATATAAAACCAACGAAAACGTAAAAAAACGGATGAAATCTATCAAAACTATTAAAAACGTATAAAAACGGATAAAAACTTATAAAAACAGACGAAAACGTATAAAAACAGACGAAAATATAAAAAAAACAGATGAAAACGTATCAAAACGAATGAAAACGTATAAAAACGGATTTAAATGTATGAAAATGTAAGAAAAACGTTTAAAAACGAATGAGAATTTACAAAAACGGACGAAAATGTATCAAAAGGGACGAAAACGGATAAAATCGTATAAAAACGGACGAAAACGGATAAAAACATACGAAAACGGATAAAAACGGACAAAAACGTATAAAAACAGATGAAAATGTATAAAAACAGACGAAAATGTAAGAAATACGGACGTATAAAAGCGGACGAAAACATATAAAAATAATTCTAATATTAATAGTTTAAAAAAAAATCGGACTAAATTTGTAAAATATGGCTAGACACAGGGATCATTTATGTAAGAAAACTAAAAAGAAGATAAAAAGAAGTCAAAAAAAGGAAAAAGACAAGGGTAAAAAACTAAAAATCGAACTAAATCTGTAAAATATGGCTAGACACAGGGACCATTTATGTAAGAAAACTAAAAAGAAGATAAAAAGGGAAAAAGACAAGGGTATTTAAGTCATTTGATGTTGGTGAGGGACCAAACATGCAACGAAACTTTCGAAATGGGGACTACCACTGCACTTTCAAACTTTTAGGGACCAAATCTGCAATTTGGCCATACCACAGGGACCAAAAATGCAATTAACTCTATTTCTTTTTAACGGCTATTAATTTTTTTCAAACGAAGAAGAAGCAAGAAGCTAGATGAAGATTACAAGTTTTATGTACAAGCTGAAATTGAATCACTAAATCATGCAAGCTACTTAAGATTTGCCTGTTTGTTATGATTACGAATCCAAGAATTCGTAGCACGTATTCAAAAAGTGCATCATTTCTTTGAGGTTCTAGCTCGAAGCAAATCCATCTATAATCTCCATATCACCCAGTTTTTTTGTAACCACATCAAATGATTTGACAGGGTTGTTAGAGTTAACATATGAACCGAAATCTATTTGGTTTAAACATCATATCAAAGCCTCCCATATAGTAATTATACCGCCCGAGTCACCTAGAGATTTCTAAACAACAAACCTATAATTTTGATTACCCTAAAGAGAGCTAATGAATTAATGACATTATAGATGTCCTCATTTGATATTGATTATTACTTGGGTCCCAAAGAAACCAATTTGGTTATGGTGATGAATTTTGTTTGCCTTGCATTTAGAAGCGGTGCCTATTCCATCTATTCCATTGATGTCTCGCGAGCCTGCATTCACTGGTCCACAACAATGTTACCAATGATTGCACTAACATCATGTAATTTAATAAGTCACTAGAGGTGTGGTTGTTTACATCATATTTCTCATACCTTTTTAAGTGGGATCGAGTATTTTTGTGGTAGTTGTAAGTTTTTCTTCGGTAGAAAGTAAATTTTAAGTCTTTGGAGAATGCAGTATCATTTTAGGCAAACTGAATATGGAGTATGATTAATCCAGTCGGATAAAAGTGGTCAAACTATAAATAGTTAAAGTCTGTTTGTTGCTTTTGTGTTTTTCATATTAAAGGGACTAAGTTTGTGAATAAAGAAAAGTTCAAGTTATGTTCGAGATATTAAAGAGAGTTAAAGTTCAAGGGCTATAGTGGAAATTACTAGGTGACATAAAGAAAGAGATTGTGTTAGAGCGCCGGGTACCATAACACCTTACTGGTATTATGCCCACGTGCCTGTGCGTTAGGTGGCGTTATGGTACCGCCCCGCCCCCAAAAAATTTTCAATGCCGTTTGGTTCCAAGTTGTTGTTGCAACGGAGTTTGAAACGCGATTATTTATTTATTTATTTATTGCGTTTTTGGTTTGAGTGTGTTTTGTTTTGGTGTGTGTTGTGTATGTGCAGTGTGTGTGCTGGTGAGGAATAAGATGGTTTTTATTTATTTATTTGTATTTATTTATTTTTAGTAAATGAAAGTATTTGTATTTAATAAATGAAAATATATTTTGTTGATACAAAAGTTGGGCGTTCATTGTCTTGAGTACCAATTCGGTTGTAATACTTGAGACCTGCGTACTAAGAAAACAAAAAGACACCGTTAGGCTTATCGTGGGATTGTTTCCCATGATTATCCTCCGGCGTGAGAGTAAGTAATCGGTTTTAGGGTTTGTAGAAGAGTTAGGGTTGTGATATCGTACCTTTAATGAGAGCCGTGATGCCCTATATATATACACACGAATCCTCATAGGTTTCGTGTTCCTTACTCCTCGGCGTGTCCGCCTAAATCGGTTATTTGATATATATCCCATAAATAAGAGATATCCTATATCAAAACCATAAATAACTTTGGGTTTGGGCCTTCGTGAGCCCAAACCGTCACCATAATAGTCCACACATGGTGGGCTTAAGTACTAGTGACGTTTAATGGTCGGGTTCGTGACCCGAATATAGACTATACGTCATCATGTCCTCCCAGTCTAGTATGCGCACGGTGAAACCGCGGATGCTAGACTATTAATCATAGCGAAAAATGCGCCCGCATACGTGGCGGATAAGTTCAAACGTTTCCCGCCCAAAGGGATATACCATGAATCTAGTCCTAATAAGTCCAAAAGATCTACCTCGAAAAGTNCTATTAACCATAGCGAAAAATGCGCCCGCATACGTGGCAGATAAGTTCAAACGTTTCCCGCCCAAAGGGATATACCATGAATCTAGTCCTAATAAGTCCAAAAGATCTACCTCGAAAAGTGTGGGAAAGTGCAAAAAGTGTTGTACCCTGTGAGTTCTCAGCCACACGATGAAGGTTAGTGGAGTCCACGTGTCAATCATCTAAGGGGGGGGGGGTAATCCTATATAAACTACCGCCTCCCTTTCACTGTGATTATCACAGTAAAATTGCTCATTTCCACCATTGATAGATCTTCGAAACAGCGATCAAAAAAGCAATAACCTTTTAGGTAATTAGCGCGTGCGCTTAGTATAACAATGGTTCTTCAATTGTCTGACTTTACTTCTGATATAACCGAGGATGAGCTACGGCAGTTCGCCTCGGATTATTATATCCCTCACGCGTTGCACCCGGTAGTACCGGTGGCAACCGCGTCCATAGCTAACTGCCCCTTTCCTTATTCTTGTGTGATGTTCTTAATTATTATAGCCTCCATATATCTCAGCTGCACTGTATAGGCGCAGCTAAGATAACCAATTTTGAGGTAAATTGCCGCCTCCTGGCAATTAATCCAACAATTCACCTTTTCCGCGCGTTTTACCACTCAACGTGGTCGAACGGGTGGGTTACCTTTGCCAAACGCGCGGGGCGTTTGCAGTGTTATTCAGAGAAATTGGACGCGCTCAGGAATTGGCGTGAATATTTCTTCTGTATAGACGACGCGTTTTTCCCTTGGGATTTTGCTTTTTATACCCAAGGGACGCTGCCAAAGGATGAGCGCCCAGCCCCCGGAACGTATAATGCAGAGGACGCGGATACTATTAATGCCAACCGTATCCTTATCCGTGCGTATCCGGAAGAGTTCCTGGTGCATATGGGCATCAGTCGTAACTACTTCCAACCGGAGACGGAAGTGCCAACATTCTTAGACGAGTATGGGCGGGGTGGGTGCTTGTCCTTCATTTTTCTCTTCTTTGTAGTGTAAGCGCGCTCTTCCCTCTGTAAGTTATGTAACGTATTTGCTGTTTGTTTGTTTGTTGCGCAGAGATGGATTTGTTCAGTGTTGT
>LBNU01034087.1:8500-27225 GCA_014162995.1 Artemisia annua
TAGTGCCGAGTCAGTAGTCGCCGTTGCATGATAGTTGATACTTTCTTTGCTTTTGTTGATATTTGTGCTATTTGTTGGACCTGAGGTGAGTTCATAGCCCCACTTCTACTCGTATTTTAATTGTTTTAATTATTGTCCTAAACTTGGGAGAGAAAGCATGCAACTGGTTTTCTTAGACCTGCTACTACTTCGTTTTGCTATTGTGTTGACTAGTTTAAGATAGACGGAAGTAGACGTTGACCTAGAGCTAGGGCGTTTTGACCCTAGTTTGGAATAGACTCTGCTGCGGCCTAGATCCGGGGCAGTAACGGGTGGTTCCTTGCTGTGACCTGGCTAGTGACCGTTGAGGGGCCCGCTCACTATGACCATTCATCTTGCCTAAGATGATAAACTATTGATTGCAATTACGATGAGGTTGGATTGTGATGTCTATGCCTGCTATAGTTACACATAGCACTAAATTCTTCAGGTCCCGTATTGTTTTAACTTTAAACCTATGAACTCACCAGCGTTGCTGATTTTTAGCATGTCTTTCTCAGGTATCTAAGGTGTTAGCATGACTTACTTACATTTGGAGGCTTGGCAATTGGTGTGTCTGAAGGATCGACAAGAACTCTGATTTTACTATGAGGACCTATCTTTTATTCATTTATGGGCTTTCCTCTACTAGATTGATGAATGCAAACTTTGTAACCAAATGATGGATTTCTTTTTGCATTCAAATCATGCTATCTCGTTTTCTATACTTGTGATGTCTACCCATTGTAGTAGCACCTCGAAAACTTGTTAAGTCTTCCGCTGTACGAAATTTGGGGGTGTTACAGATTGGTATTCAGAGCCAAGGTTATAGAGAACTAGGTAATTTTCAAAACCTAAACTATAACCATTTTCATAAAACTCTTTTCATTAAAATCGATCCTCGACCGACGCCTGCCAGCTGCCAAGCCAAAGTATTCCCTTTAAGATAAGTTTTGAACGCTATGAGAATATGAAATGATTATTTTGGGATAGATGCGATTTGAACATTTCACTATGATTGTTGGACTTGAGAGTATATAAGTATATGATGCGTTTGTGATTTGGAAGTTAGACGCGGGAAACTAGTGTTGCGTTAGGACTTCACTATTCCCTTTGCGTGTTTATTTGATGATTTTGGCGTTATGATTGATAAGTATTTGAGATGATTTGGAAATCATTGGAAGCCTCGATTTTATGATCGAATGGCATATTGAGAATTATTCGAGCTTGATTAAGCATGATTAGAGCAATGCGGGATGCATTGACTTCTTGATTTGGATATAGTTGAGAATTATATGATAATTGATTTGAACTTATGTGCCTTGAACGTATCTTGAGTTATGTGATAATTGCGTTAATAATATATTGGGAATTATGTGGTATTAGAATTGAAATTATATTTGATTGATGAGATATGTGGTGTATTGATTTGGAAGATTTGGTTATTGTTTGAGTTACGGGTTGGTTTAACGTTAATAAACCAGACCACAACAGTTATTGGACTTCTAGGGTTGACGAACCCAATAGGGCCGATAAGTGCGTCGGAGGAAATTTATTAGCGTATGACCCACCCTTATGACTCGTAAATTGTGTGTGATGCCCTGAATACGATAATTATATACCACTGTTGTCATAGACCGTATCTCCTCCCTATCCAGTCCTCACTAATTGATTCTAGAGCGGTAACATACCTATATGTTCCGCCATATTCGTTACCCGTTAATGTTGAGATCGGACATTTGTCCTATTGTTCCGAAATGCCATCTAGCATCATTCGAGAAGCCACCTTAAAACTATTGCGTTAAGAGTACGAATAGTTGCGGATTTNCCCTGAATACGATAATTATATACCACTGTTGTCATAGACCGTATCTCCTCCCTATCCAGTCCTCACTAATTGATTCTAGAGCGGTAACATACCTATATGTTCCGCCATATTCGTTACCCGTTAATGTTGAGATCGGACATTTGTCCTATTGTTCCGAAATGCCATCTAGCATCATTCGAGAAGCCACCTTAAAACTATTGCGTTAAGAGTACGAATAGTTGCGGATTTGATTGTTGCGAACCCCGAATCGAATAATTCTCGGTTAGATATCCTAGCTTTTAGCTACCAACGCTGCGTCTATTTGCCGTTGATGAAATTTGGAAGATCTGGTATCGGCACGATAATGATGGATGCTCATACCAATGCCGCGCGGGCACATCTAGCTGATGCTATTCACAAAGGTCGTTGTGATCAGCCTTAGCCATTCAAGCTAAACTACGAACAACCTGGTCCCACAAGACGTGTTGCGAACTTCAGGACCGCGAACGACGCTGTAAGGGAGCGTATGAGGAAGTTATGGAGTCGCATGGCAATTGAATTGGAGGGATCGAGAAAGTTGTTGTCCTGATGCATTGAGAAGGAAGGAAATCCAAGGCGAAGGAGGCCTTGTTCACTCGATAGGAGCATCGAGGTGACTTATTCTATGTTTTGAGGAGAATTCAAGGCGATATTGTTTAGAAACTACTCATTTGTGGTAAAGTGAGAACGATGAGAGATTGAAGTACGGAATCATGAGGCGAGAGGCATTGATATGCCAAGCTGGGCCTGTAATTTCCAGGAGCTGTCACTATGTTGACTTGAGATAGCTCATACCAAAGCGCATAAGAAAGGGCACTACATGGATGGACTGCCCTCACCTAACGAGGATGACGTGTTACCTGGTGACCAACTACCTGGAAGTGGTTGACAACAAGAGGTAGTGGGAAGACCACTCAAGGAGCAGGAAGTCGAATTTTGGAAGCACGAGATGAGAGGAAAACCCGACGAATGACAAGAGGTCATTGGGGCTTATGCTATCAAAGCTAGAGAAAAGTAGAGTTACACTGAGAATCAACCGAAGTGCGGCCGTTATAAGCTTCACCACCCTGGTTGGTGTGCTGAGACGTGTCGTAAGCGTTGTAGGTTGGACTCTTAGCCAGAGACCATAGATCTAAGGCCCATGCATTGGTTCAAATAACCTTTGGGTTAGATCTGAAGGCTAGTGTCGCAAGTGTTAAACGGAGAAATAAGGAACATTACGTGAATGAGTATTGGAAACCGTAGAAACGAGGGAGTTGTAGAGCTAAAGGAAAATCGAGAAGTAAGAGGATACCTGGAGTAAGACGTGACGTCAAGGAATGACTGTCCTAGGAATGATATCAAGGAGAATTTCTTAAGTTTCTATGTTCTGAGACCCTCGTGATATGCCTGCAAGAATCGTGCGAGCTTAGGACTCTCTTCTATCCGTTACCTTTTCTATGATCGTTTCTTATTCATCCTTGCTCGTGACTGTTTATATCATTACCTCCTATCAGCTGCTATCATCAACTTGAATACGGTTCTCAAACCTGAAAGAGTTGATCACTCGTTCTTGTAACTAAACTCAGCATGACATCATTGGACCTCAATTATACAAAGACTGGCCACCTATGTATAATTCAGGTAGGAATCATGTGATGCTAAGAATAGTTGCTTAAACCCTTATCGAGAAATTAAATTTTCTCATCCTCTATCCAAAAGCTTTCATTTAAGAGTGATTTTATTCCTCTACCGTCCTATGAAATCCAGCCGTAATCGACGCCGTACTTTGATTATGAAGATTCCATTACGCTAGTTTTCATCTTGGCAAGAGAAACTCTTTTGCATAGCGTCCTATGCAACCCTACCTTTCCGATAATTCTAGAACCCTAAGCAATGCATAGACGAAGACTTCGAGTTGGACGATTTTCTTGATGACTCATTATCTCGTAAGTGGTAGAGAGATGTGCTTGCTTGTAGCAATCATGTCATACACTACGACGATTAAATTCCGGGAGCAATTAACTTATAGTAGGAGTGAGTGAACACCTGCCTTGTTACTGAGGAGAATGAGAAGAATGAAAAACGTATGGAATACGTGCAAATTGTCCGGATTCCCCAGGAATAGTCCTAAACGACTTGCCGGAATCCCACCTGTTTGACAAGTGAAATTTCAGATCGAGTTGAGATCTGGCGCTGCATCCGTAGCCCAAATACCTCATCAAACCGTCGTACGGAACCGGAAGAACCTTCAAAAAGATGGACAGAGTTATCAAAGAAGGGGGATCACGCGGCCAAGTTTGTCAACATAGGGGTCTCTGGTGAGACCGATAAGGAAGGAGAATAGATGTTTCCGTGTATACCCAAACCGTCGAGAGTCAAGTGAACTACACTGGCATAGGATCAACCAGCGACCCGAATACCACCAACATGGATGGGTGGGGAGAAAATGTCGGTTGGTCAGCCATTACCCCGCCACCTTCAGGAGTCACCAATGTGAACCATAGTTCGTATGGTTTGCGATAGTATTCAACCCCATATATCCTAAAACCACTGAGACAAGTGTGCAGAGAAACACGGAGGACACCAGAGTGTGACATCGTAGCAGCTAGAGAAGGAAATAGCTGTAATACGAAACTCCGTGAGTATGGATTCGACTTAACTATAAGATCTCTTGGTCACGTGAATTGTATTTCCGTAGATCTCATCGAGAGCTAGTCGATCAAGGGTGGAGAATTCCCTTACTAGTTTGTATGAGAGACGTCAATAAGTGGGAATTGATGGGAGATATCAGAGAGCTAACGAAAGTTTTCCGAGATAGCAAAACCTTAGTAGATTGAACCTAGGAGAGGTAAAGGGTAAATAAATGGAAAGTAGAAAGGAAGTAGGATAACTTCCAAAGATAGAACGGTGTAGTACGCCTGTTCCTATTATTCAAAGGAAAGTGCAGATGTGGTTGCAAAGTCTTGGGGTTTCGTGAGAAAATCGAGGAACGTTTTGATATGAATGGAAAGGAAGCAGGATAACTTCCAAGGAGGGAACGGTGAAGAACACCTATCCTGGCTGTTTCAGAGAAAAGTGTAGACGCTATTATAGATTTTGATGTTTGTATAAAGATTTCTGAATTGTTTGATGTGAATGAAGGAGGAGTAGATTACGTCCCTCGCCAAATTGAGAAGTGCGAGAGAAGTCATGTAATTCCGGAATGAATTTTGGGTGCGGTTGTACTTGCACCCAGAATCTGGGAGACCATACTGGTAGTGTACAAGGTGTATAGTATACACCCAACATGAGGGTACGACATACCCTAAACCGGAAAGAACGGACCATCGAGGTAGAGTAGTTAGAGAAAACTACATGGTGGTAACTACTGAAAAGATTTGCTATTATAGGTGTAAGGAGAATGTGTTGCTGACGCTTTTAGTTGAGCAGTATGTACGCACATTGAAACCGCCTAGTGAACAGTGACTTTTGGCCGTAGGTACCTATTCGTTGTTTTGAGCAATTCCTGAGTTGAGCCAAATCATCGACGACGTTAAATTCTTATTTCTCAACAACTTGATACACGGTCTAATCTCGTGACAGTTCTTGTTTGATGAGTTGCGAGATTAAGCTAAAATAAAGTTGTTACGGGGTTTAAGGTTTCAGTGATTTTGCTCGAAGACAGAAAGGCTTATTCCATCGAAATGGACTACCCGATGCCTTTGATTAACACGATGGGATTGTCAAAAGAGGAGAATTGACAGCTATGGGAACCTTTTCGGTAGGTTGGAGAATAGGAATGGAGACGCAGACTGTTCAAATGGAACCTTATCCTTTAAGGATAAAAGCTGGATACCTCCTCACGGAGTATCCAAGGTTGGATAGTGCACGAGAGCACGAATCAGGATACTCAAGTCATTTCGAATCGGATAAGATGTATTAAGATCAGGAATGGCAATATAGATGACCAAGCATAGAGGTTGACGTTGCGATACATGTAAACGAATGCTAAGAGTGTCGAGAGACAAACGTCGGACACTAGAGACCGTTGCGTCTTGTAACAATTCAAATCTCGAGCCATGAGTGGAAGATGGACCACTATGGAATTGTCATCAAATTTCCAAGAACAGATAGTGGTTGTAATACCATCTGGGAAATTATGATCACCTTATTGAATCTAGTTATCTTTGAGTTATTGACAAGTAATAGTGTGGACGAAATTAATCGTTGTTCTCGAGAGAAGTTGACTTTCGGGCATAAAGTGCCGATTCTATCACGTATTGTTAAGACTATCGTTTTATACTGAGGTTCCAAAAACCTCTACAGATGACCATGGGGACGAGTGGTAATAGGAGTATTACGTAACCTCCCCAATTAGATGGTCAGACTAAGAGAATCGTTTCGTACGCCGAGAATAAAGCTTTGAGCTGTCATTAGTAACTTTGAAAGGAGGCTGGGAGAAACATTCGTCCCTCCCCAAACTTTCCTGAGTTAATGAAAAGCCGCCCGACGTTGAGATTATGTCGTTCGAAATTCTTTATGGTTGTATGTACCAACCTAACTCTCGCTAAGCTAGAATTGGAGACAGCAAATTCGCTATATCGATTTTCATTCGTGAGACTGCCGAAATGAATATTAAGATCTGAAAGGTAGAGCAAGAGGATGATTAAGGTGTCACCTAGAGATGGTGGAATACGTTGAGTAAACGTGAAAAACTTAATCCTTGCTATCCTGTTTTGCTCAAGAATTCTTACTAGATCTAACTCGCGATACACGTACTTTTATCGGGACTTGAAGAAGTCCACGAGATTCTTGATGTGTAATCCGGAAGGACACTTCCAGGAGAGATTACCGCCGTAAAATTACTGTTCCATGATGATGGACATCAAACTCTTTTGAAGAGCTCATTGAATTCCTATTCGTGAAAAATCTGGCGATCTAAGCCAAGTCATATCGTTGTCATTGAACTCGTTAGAAAATTTTGAGATATCCCTCCACTCGCGTGGTGAGTTTGAGGATGCTTTGTCTCTATTCGATCTTGATGGGTAATTCTAAGTGAAACCCGGTACGGGTTTCTTCTGAGGCTGGGAGGCTGTGACAACAGGTAAAATTGGAAACCGGATTTAAAATGCGGTAATATAATTAAAATGAATCGCTAATATTATTGAAACGGTTTTCACAAGTTACGAGAATTGGTGATTGATTTCGTGGAATGTGATGCGTATCATTGATTGTTTGTGTGGAATAGTATGTCGTTAGACCATTCCTGTTGCGTTAAGTTAGACACTACTTCGACTCTGGCACTAGGAACTTAATAATATGAAATAAATAAAGTTTTGTTACGCGAGAAAATAGAGGCGTATTTATAGTCACGTTTTTATGGAAAAATCTATTTAAAGATGATGGCGTATATATGAACACGTGTTGAGGTTTTTATAACAAATATGGGCTCGGGAAGTGAGAGTCGGGATTTAAAGAGAAACGGTTACGTTTTATTTTTATAAACGCGTTTATTATCAAATTTAATGGAAAAATGTATTTAAAGTGAATGGAGGCAATTAAAAATCATGGTTGACGATGTTTAATAATTTTCATGAATAAAAGTATCTATTTGCGAGAGAGTTTACTAAAAATTATACCGAAAGTTCTTGTTTTGACACCCTTATTGTAAATATAGAAAATCTAGGGACTCCTTTGCAATTTACGGGTTATAAACACTTACCCCTAACCCTACCCAATTCATATCATCTTCATCTCCCTCATCTCTATCCATGCCGCCGCCGGTCACCTCTCACCATCATCACACAGCCACTCCGACTACTACACCGCCACCACCACAAGACTTCTCGTGGTCTCCTCTTTCTTGTGATACCCTTCACGCGCTCGAAAACCGACACCACCACTTATTTGGTTCCATACCGCCACTAAAACAACCACCATCATCACCTTAAACTCAACACGTGCGTAGATCGAAGAAGACAAGGTAGGGAAAAACCTTTGACATGTGAGTTGACTCAGTCACGAGTCAAACTCGTGATTTTATTAATTTTTGGGTTAAATATAAATGGGTTTTGATGTTTTAAAGATTTTGATTTATAAAAATAAATGAAAAGCTAAAGGTTATCGTTGCTTGTGTGTTTGTGTGTCGAGTTGATTCCACCCGTGAGCTTAAGCTCACGGCACTTCTGATGTTCTTGTTTTGCTTGTGTTTAGGTTCAGATTTGTGGCGACCGTGGTCAAATCGTGGGTCAACCCACGAGTTGTGATGTTTTTCTTGTTTCTTTGGTCATTAGTATACTTGGTATGGGATTTGGTTAATGTTTAGTTGAATTGTGATGCTAGGGATTGAATTACTTGGGTTTCTTGATGTTCTTTCTTATTTTGGGTGCTAACCGAGACCANATCAACCCTTCATACGATGACTTATCGACTCATGAGGTCATATCATTCGACCTTGACCTTTATGTGCAACATGGTTTTGGAATGCTATATGTCTTGAATGCGGATATGTGCATATGTGAACTACTTGGTTTACTTGAGGCTTATGCCGCTATGTGATTTCGTGATTTATGCATCTATGATCTTTATTGAGGTACTTATTTGGCGTGAGTTCACTTGAGTCGAGACTTTGTCTCTAACGCACACTCACACACACGACGATACCAAACCCTAACAAATGATTTCCCAAAGTAATTTCGGAAAGTAAAATAGAATACGTTCGGGATTTGGAAATATTTATTTGAGATTTATACTGAGGCGTATTGATATTATTAGGTAGTGCCGAGTCAGTAGTCGTCGTTGCATGATAGTTGATATTTTCTTTGCTTCTGTTGATATTTGTGCTATTTGCTGGACCTGAGGTGAGTTCATAGCCCCACTTTTACTCGTATTTTAATTGTTTTAATTGTTGTCCTAAACTTGGGGGAGAAAGCATGCAACTGGTTTTCTTGGACCTGCTACTACTTCGTTTTGCTATTGTGTTGACTAGTTTAGGATAGACGGAAGTAGACGTTGATCTAGAGCTAGGGCGTTTTGACCCTAGTTTGGAATAGACTCTGCTGCGGCCTAGATCCGGGGCAGTAACGGGTGGTTCCTTGATGTGACCTGGCTAGTGACCGTTGAGGGGCCCGCTCACTATGACCATTCATCTTGCCTAAGATGATAAACTATTGATTGCGATTACGATGAGGTTGGATTGTGATGTCTATACCTGCTCTAGTTACACATAGTACTAAACTCTTCAGGTCCCGTATTGTTTTAACTTTAAACCTATGAACTCACTAGCGTTGCTGATTTTTAGCATGTCTTTCTCAGGTATCTAAGGTGTTAGCATGACTTACTTACATTTGGAGGCTTGGCAATTGGTGTGTCTGAAGGATCAACAAGAACTCTGATTTTACTATGAGGACCTATCTTTTANACTAAACTCTTCAGGTCCCGTATTGTTTTAACTTTAAACCTATGAACTCACTAGCGTTGCTGATTTTTAGCATGTCTTTCTCAGGTATCTAAGGTGTTAGCATGACTTACTTACATTTGGAGGCTTGGCAATTGGTGTGTCTGAAGGATCAACAAGAACTCTGATTTTACTATGAGGACCTATCTTTTATTCATTTATGGGCTTTCCTCTACTAGATTGATGAATGCAAACTTTGTAACCAAATGATGGATTTCTTTTTGCATTCAAATACATGCTATCTCGTTATCTATACTTGTGATGTCTACCCATTGTAGTAGCACCTCAAAAACTTGTTAAGTCTTCCGCTGTACGAATTTTGGGGGGTGTTACAGGAGGTGTTTTTATTTGCCAAGAGAAATATGTCAAGAAGATTTTGAAGAATTTTGATACGTGAGAATGCAAACTGAAGGACACTCCTTTAGTTGTCAACAAGAAGCTCATGAAAGAAGACTATTCGAGTAAAATGGACGCTACACTTTACCGATGGGGAAATTGTTATACCTCACAGTAACAAGGCCCGACATAATGTTTGTCTCTAATTTACTTTCAAGGTTTATGGAACAATCCTAGTCAGATTTACTTGGGAGTTGGTAAAAGAATTTTAAGATATTTACAGGGTACTAAACATTTAAAGATTTTGGAATCAACGAAGCAACAAGCAGTCACACAGTCATCAGCAAAATGTTTGTCTCTAATTTACTTTCAAGTTTTTTTTCGAATTTTTTTTATAGAATTTATTTTTTTCGAAATCTTTTTTACACATGTTTTTTCCCCAAAAAAATGTTTTTTTTTGAAAGAAAATTTTGAAAAAACAAAATTCCGAACAAAAAGATTTGGAAAAAAAATTCAGAAAAAAATTTGGAAAACATGTGCTAATAATTAAAATGTGTAAATACCGAATATGTTTCTGATCATATCGAGCATGAAATTCGTACAATGTTATCTGTCGTACCTATCTTATTAAACAACTGTCGATTAAACTTCTTTATATTATTAAAAGGTGGGCAGTTAAGCAAATTCCACTTAACATGCATTTGCTTGCTTATTACTTACCCATATGACTATATAAATATACCATGCATGCGCAAAACCTACCTTCTATTCTCATTCGATCAACTTTCTTCTCGGCTCCCTTCTAAACCCTGTGCGAACTACTTCATCTTTTTCAATCAACCCTTTATACACTTTCTTGCAATCTTCGCTTGATTTGACACAAATGGCGGACCATAACCAGCAAAACCTTAAGAACAATAACCAGAAGCAACATGATAATAATGCAGCTGATGATACGCTTAAACCTTGCAATCGCTTTTGTCCAACCGACTTGGGGCTCATAGCTTGCTTCTTGAAACCAAAGTTTAAAATTACTTGTAAGAAGAATTCCGGCAAAGGCTGGTTCTACAAAAAGGTCAATGTTTACGATTATAGTTCGGATGACCTTACAGGTTAGTACATTCTTATCGAACTATCATTTATTTTATCTACAGCTATATATATAATAATCATTATCTTGGTTATTCGTTTCTTATTATGTTAGGTTTTTCCAATATATTGTTGAGTATCTATTCATTCTAAATTATTGTACGTTTCTCGATAATAGAAGAATACGAGTCTTGTGATAACAAATGGTATTTTTTGACATCGAGGGAGCGCAAACACCTTAGTGGGAAATGATAAACGTTGCACGCACAGGTTTTGTTACAATCAACAAACACAGGAATTGAACAAGAATGATTCATTATTAAACAACAATATAAACTGTTACATTGTTATATTTGGACACATTTATAAACGTTTACATGTACTTCCTATTTATACTAAATGAATGGTTGCGAGTCAACCATTGTGACTGTTCATGAATCGGTGTAACCGAATTCAGTAACTACCTTCTAACTACCATAACTAACTAACCATAATAACTAACTTAAGCGCTATTCGGTTATAAACTATCTATCTAACAGGTTTAGCCCTTAGGCTATACGTTTATTACATAATACAAGACTTATGCAATTAAAAAGGTGCAACATTTCCCCCCTAATTGTTTAAGTCTTGTTCTTCGAGTCTTCATGCTCTTCTCCACTTTAGTATCACCCAATCCCAACAACTTGTTGCTTTTCATTCGATGTTCACCCAAGTTGTTTATTGCCTCTTTGTTGTGTTTTTCAAACCAATTCGCAAATCCACAAAATGTTCTCTGCTTCCTTATTGTTTTGTGTCGAATTGTTTCTGCCCAGAACCAAACGAGTTATCCTTTTTCTTTTTTGGTTCTACTAACTTTTCCTCACGTTGGCGTTTCCTTTTTTGTGTGTCGACTTGAATTCCTTTTTCCACAATCCGTGCCCTAGAACTTCTTGTTCTCGGTTTCCTTCCAAACAATCAAATAATGTTTTGTTGTTGTTGTTGTTGTTTCTTTTATCTTGAATTCCAAGTCTCTTTCCACACAAAACTTTGAAGTCTCTTCGGTGTTCTTTTCCAAAAAAAAAACGAATTGTTTTTTTTCCTTTCACATTGCCTTCTAATCCTGACTCAAAACTGTGTTTGTCTGTCGTTCATTCCATCTTGTGCTCCATCTTTCTCTGCATTTTCCTTTTGGCCTTGTGGGTCTCTTTCTTCTGCAACCTTGCTGCACTCTCCCACTTCTTTTGGCTTTTCATCCCAAGGGACTCTTGCAGTCTCATGGTACACAACTATCATTTCAATGAACCTTCTATAGCAATCTGTTATTGCTTCCTCTTCACCATCTGTCAGGCCTTGTAATTTTGCAATGGTCTTCCATTTGTCACTAATCTTCCATTTGTCACCGAGTCTCTTCTGTTCCCAACATGTTCTCCTTGGTGTCTTTTCCCTTCTATCTTTTGATCTTCTTGATCAGAAGTGAATCAATTCTTGCAATCTTGGAATCCTATGCTCTTGATTGGTTTTTCCCAGGTTTTGAAACCTTTGGCTCTGATGCCACTGATAAACGTTGCACGCACAGGTTTTGTTACAATCAACAAACATAGGAATTGAACAAGAATGATTCATTATTAAACAACAATATAAACTGTTACATTGTTATATTTGGGCACATTTATAAACGTTTACATGTACTTCCTATTTATACTAAACGAATGGTTGCGAGTCAACCATTGTGACTGTTCATGAATCGGTGTAACTGAATTCTGTAACTACCTTCTAACTACCATAACTAACTAACCATAATAACTAACTTAAGCGCTATTCGGTTATAAACTATCTATCTAACAGGTTTAGCCCTTAGGCTATACGTTTATTACATAATACAAGACTTATGCAATTAAAAAGGTGCAACAGGAAACTATCACATCAACAGACAAGAAACATAGGCACTTGGAAGGCGACTAGGAAAGACACATCGGTGTGTGATGATGTGACTGAACGAGTTCTTGGAAGGAAAAGATGTCTAGTTTATCTTGACAAAAACAAACGTAAGACACCCTGGCTAATGCACGAATATACCTTGAATGATCCCATCATCCCGTTTGGATGCAGAGGGCAATATAACCATAAGAACAAGGTATATATTTTGTATAATTTTGCTTTTTTACGTTGTTGATTATTTGTCTCATAAATCATATAAATGTATAATATACCATGAATAATCCCAACTCACTGTAGATTACAAGCCATGTGGATGTGTAACAATAAGTTTTGTTTATTCATAAAATGTCTTTTATTCGTTATATATTCATATGATTTGTAACGATTCGTTGTTGTCTGTTCATGCAGATGACTGATTGGGTGCTATGTAAGATTTACAAAAAGGAGACGAAGAATCAGAATGTTAACATTAACATGGCGGATCAAGTTTAAAACATGAGGAATACAGATGAACCTTCGCCTATACGTAGAAAACAATCAGTTGACCAAGAAAACAATCACTCAGGGACGAATGTTCAAACGAAAATACTTGTGTCGTTTATGCTCACGTCGAAACAATGGTCAGACCTTAGCAACGCTCACGTCGGGTCATCTCAGACTTTACCATCAACAAGCATAAACACTGAGTACAAATTCAAACACCATGCAACCAACGCCTATGTTTTGTGGTTCAAATGTGACACAAACAGCATTTAAAGAACCTTCTCGAGATCTTGGAAAACAAGTTCAACCTTCAATTGGCTGCTCAACTTGCGAGTATTATCATAATCAATTTAGGGAAAGTGCAACCCGAAGTTTCCAATTTTCATGTGGTGCTTCTAGTTCATCTTCAACGGTGGTGCCTCACAAGGATGATGGGTTTACTGATCATGTCGATGATCAGGACATGTCCTGCTCAAGAAGCAGCGGTTCAAATGGACACCAACCAGAACCTGAAGACAATGCAACAAATGGCTTCTAAATATACCTCAAAAGACAAGAGTCTCCCACAACACGTTCATAACTTGAAGAAGAGTATAGCTAAGATCACGATAGACTAATAGCTAGATTCTTTGAACTTGGATCCCTTACAGCTTTTTTCTTTAGATGATTCGATCGGATGATTTTTTACTGTTATATCACACATGTGCGTTCCATATCTATGCATTAACTTTGTGTTTGAACTCAAGGATATTGTAATTTATTTATCATCAGATCTTGTTTGCATTTCAAGTAATTTGGTTTAGAAATTAAAGTTTATAATGACAAAGGTACAAATGCATTAACTTAATACGACTAATCTTGTGATCTGTAATTGTAACTTGTGTTGATTGATTAATGAGAATAACGGACGGTTACTTTGGTAGAATTTGTTAAGCTTATGTTCAAATGTTTGTAAATCTCAATGCAATGGGTACATTGTGGTCGAATATTGCGAATCCAGTTCTATACCACTGAAGGAACTGAAGCAACAAATCACCATATTAATTATATCATACATACTAGGAAGTGTTATGGTTCTGCTATGAAACACCCCATGATATGTTAGATATAAGTCTTAGATTAACAAAATCAGTAGTAATGAAGTTATAAACGTTACTAAAGCTATTGCTCACATGCCAACAATGTACCAACTGTGGTTAACATTCAGTAGTTTTTTTGTGAAGGGTGTGCGCTTGGAAAGCATCATCGGAAACCATTTCCGAAAGGAGTCACTTGGAGAGCCAAGAAAATTATCTAGCTAATGCACACCGATCTTTGTAGTCCGATGAGGAATCCATGATGGTAATAATGTATATTTTATTCCATTTATTGATGATTTTAGTAGAATATGACATGGTTTTATTTCATGAAAAATCTCAAGTTTTTGGAATTTTCGAAAAGCTTAAAAAAATTGTCGAAAAACAAATGGGGAGTTTTATCTTAATTTTGAGGAGTGATCAAAGAAAGGAATACAATGACTCAAAAGATATTTTTTGTCGGGATGGCAGAATGGACAGACAGCTCATAACTCGATACACACCTCCACAAAATGGTGTAATCGAGAGAAAGAATTAGACCATTGTAGAAATGGCGAAATTTATGAGGCAGGAGAAAGGTTTACCATCTTTTCTTCTTTTTTTTTTCTTTTTTTTTGGCAGAAGCAGTTTATACGACAATATATTTGTTGAATGAAAGTCCAACAAAAGCCCTTTGATAACAAGACTCCACTTGAAGCGTGGAATGTAAGAAAACCTTTAGTAAAACATCTTAAAATTTTTGGGTGCATTTGTTAGTCTCAAATACCAAAAGCAAAAAGATATAAATTAGACAAGACAAGTGAAAAGTGTATTTTTGTAGGCTAAGGTAGCAAGTCAAAAGCTTATAGATTGTTTAGCCTAAAAACAAAAAGCATAATAGTTAGTCGAGATGTGATTTTTGATAAAAAAAAATCCTTCTAAGAATTGGAAGAAGAAAAAAAAAATGAAAAAACAAGTTTTCCACTAACAATATGCATGACGAAGCACATGTGGAAAATGACGAGAATGAACAATCACATGACGAAGTATCTAGTGAATAACATGATGAACAATCTCCAAGTCCATTACCAATAAAATTTCTTTCGTTGACAGAAAAAAAAAACAATTCTAATTTTTGTCATGTAGAACCAAAAAGTTTTGAAAAAGAAATTAGCTAGAGATAATATAGGAAAGTGATGGAGGACGAAATTCAAGTTATCGAAAAGAACAAGACATGGAAGCTCACAGACACACCTGTCGACAAAAATGCTATTGGTGTCAAATGGGTCTAAAAGTCAAGTACAATGTAGATGGTTTTGTTCAAAGAAACAAGGTGAGACTAGTTGCAAAAGATCTCACAGCATCCCGCAAATTGACTACCACTAGACATTTGCCCCATTTGCTTGAATGGACACGATCCTAGGAATTATCGCACTAGTAGGCCAAGAAAGTTGGTTACTATACCAACTCGACATCAAATCAGCATTTCTCAATGGAGAACTCAAAGAAGAAGTTTATGTGAATCAACCTCAAGGATTAGGATAACAGAAAATAAGAAAAAGTTTACAAGTTGAATAAAGCTCTTTACGGACTCAAGCAAGCAATGTGAGCATGGTATAGCCAAATTGATGGCTATTATAAAGAGAAAGGTTTTGATCAAAGCAAGAGCGATCCAACTTTGTATGTTAAAAATCAATGTACAAATGACAGTTTAATTGCAGTGCTCCAAGTTGATGATCTTGTGTTCACGTGGAATAACAAGAAAAATGCTTGAAGTTGTCAAGAATGAGATGGTGAAAAAATACGAGATGAGTGATTTAGGTCTTCTAAATTATTTTCTCGTAATGGAAATATATCAAGACAATGGAGGTGTGACAACTGGTAAAATTTGAAACCGGATTTAAAATGCGGTAATATAATTAAAATGAATCGCTAATATTATTGAAACGGTTTTCACAAATTACGAGAATTGGTGATTGATTTCGTGGAATGTGATGCGTATTATTGATTATTTGTGTGGAATAGTATGTCGTTAGACCATTCCTGTTGCGTTAAGTTAGGCACTACTTCGACTCTGGCACTAGGAACCTAATAATATGAAATATATAAAGTCTTGTTACACGAGAAAATAGAGGCGTATTTATAGTCACGTTTTTATGGAAAAATCTATTTAAAGATGATGGCGTATATATGAACGCGTGTTGAGGATTTTTATAACAAATATGGGCTCGGAAAGTGAGAGTCGGGATTTAAAGAGAAACGGTTACGTTTTATTTTTATAAACGCGTTTATTATCAAATTTAATGGAAAAATGTATTTAAAGTGAATGGCGGCAATTAAAAATCATGGTTGACGATGTTTAGTAATTTTCGTGAATAAAAGTATCTATTTGCGAGAGAGTTTACTAAAAATTATACTGAAAGTCCTTGTTTTGACACCCTTATTGTAAATATAGAAAATCTAGGGACTCCTTTGCAATTTACGGGTTATAAACCCTTACCCCTAACCCTACCCAATTCATATCATCTTCATCTCCCTCATCTCTCTCTCTTCTCTCTCCATGCCGCCGCCGGCCACCTCTCACCACCATCACATAGCCACGCCGACTACTACACCGCCACCACCACAAGACTTCTCGTGGTCTCCTCTTTCTTGTGATACCCTTCACGCGCTCGAAAACCGACACCACCACTTATTTGGTTCCATACCGCCACTAAAACACCCACCATCATCACCTTAAACTCAACACGTGCGTAGATCGAAAAAGACAAGGTAGGGAAACACCTTTGACGTGTGAGTTGACTCGGTCACGAGTCAAACTCGTGATTTTATTAATTTTCGGGTTAAATATAAATGGGTTTTGATGTTTTAAAGATTTTGATTTATAAAAATAAATAAAAAGCTAAAGGTTATCGTTGCTTGTGTGTTTGTGTGTCGAGTTGATTCCACCCGTGAGCTTAAGCTCACGGCACTTCTGATGTTCTTGTTTTGCTTGTGTTTGGGTTCAGATTTGTGGCGACCGTGGTCAAATCGTGGGTCAGCCCATGAGTTGTGATGTTTTTCTTGTTTCTTTGGTCATTAGTATACTTGGTATGGGATTTGATTAATGTTTAGTTGAATTGTGATGCTAGGGATTGAATTACTTGGGTTTCTTGATGTTCTTTCTTATTTTGGGTGCTAACCGAGACCATTGG
Source organism: Artemisia annua (assembly GCA_014162995.1). Lineage (NCBI taxonomy): Eukaryota > Viridiplantae > Streptophyta > Magnoliopsida > Asterales > Asteraceae > Artemisia > Artemisia annua. The sequence continues at coordinate 25,856 of LBNU01034087.1, forward strand.
AGCTGTTTGGCTCATTTTGTGTGGCTCGGCCTAGCTAAGAAAACCCAAGCCGAGACCCTTTGGTCTCGGCATATGTGATTGTGGCTCGAATGGATTGAGCCGAGACCCTTTGGTCTCGGTGATATATGCTAATTGTTGTTTTTGGTGCTTAAATGGTTACGTGTGTGCTCGTTTAAGTTATTATAGCCTAATATTTGATGTGGCCGCTAAATGTTGTTGTTGTTAAATTGTTGAAACATTATTAGTTTTTAAGTGTTGATGAATTAATATAACGTTAGATATATATGAGTTGGTAGACGACATATATATGGGATTATGATATAAAAGGTTTGTCGATAGGTGTTTACATGGATAAATGTTACAATGTGATATATTGACTATAGGACTTAGTTGTGAAATAAATGGTTATGTGCATATATTTATATTGTACTAACGTTTGTTGTGAATGTGATATTGAGAAATGGAGTGCTTGGTTGTGATATACCGGAGTTATAAGGATGAGAACTTTTAGAATGACGGAGATAGGTTAGTACGAGAGCCGTAGACGGCCGCGCATTGTGGTAGTTTGTGAAGTGTGAATTGGATATCGGGATATACTGGATTGATTATATTGACGTTACATATTGAGACATTGTGCACGTTGAGGTCGCCTTGACTCTCTAGTCTTGGTTGGCTTCAACAATGCCGTTACATGGACTTTGGACTTTGACTAGTTATGTGGACCGGGAAGTCATGACTCGGACACGTGAACTCGAATAAATAATAATTCGTTTAATATCGTTTATTACGATTAACTTATATATAATATGAGTCTATATATATATATATATATATATATATATATATATATATATATATATATATATATATATATATATATATATATATATATAACCACTTGTATGATAAATAAGTAACGTAATAAATAAATAATAACGTAACGATAACAATTAACTATTAAGTTAGATTAATATTTTTCGGAACCTTATTAAATGAATATATAACGAATTTGCATTACGATTTAATAACGAAAATATTCTTGAATAAGGACCATAATGCAATGTTTAAAAAACAAATGATTTTCTTCGACGTGATTATTAAATATTCGAGTCACGCTAAACTGTCGAAGCTAATTTTCTTCTTGTGATAACTAAGTTTACCCTATTAGTAGTAAAGTTTCGGGATCATTTAAACGTTGATGAGGATCATTAATATTGTTATTGGACCTATTGGACTACGAGCAAATAGGAGCTCAATAAGAATATTAAGCGGCAACATTAATGAGAATACATCCTATGACTAATATATATATATATATATATATATATATATATATAATACTATATAAATAAAAATTAAAAATTAAAAAA